>JARFYF010000012.1:21602600-21612986 GCA_030265395.1 Rhina ancylostomus | reverse complement strand
ACATCTGGTTCACCAGGTGCTGTCCAGTGATTCCTTGAAACTCAGCAAAGCCTCATTTCCTGCAGTCCCTTTAGACAGAGCTGGCCTTGTTTCTTACAATCCCTTTATCTGGTTTCACTGAAAATATCTATTACCCGACTGCGTAATGTCTTTAAAGAAGAAGTGAATTAATAGTGCTGGAACATTAAGTGTAAAATCCAATAGTCAGACATTTGAATTTAATAACATTATGGGAGCCTGATCGTACGTACGGATGTTCGCAACCTGGGGACGGCCTGTACTTGGCAGCATTGTTTCAGCACTTATGATATTTGAGCATCCATCAGGATATTAGGTTACTGACATCCTGTTACTGTCCTGATATCAATTTTGTACCTTTTATTAGACCTGCTTAAACTATTTCAAATTTAGAGATAACCTGAAAAACTTATTCAGCTTGTCACCAATCCAGTGTCACATCAAGTGTGTGCATTTTTATCTCTTTTATACTGAACTTAAAAATAAAACCAGAATGGTAGAAGCAGACGAGTTCAGAACTAAACATTCAAAAAATCTGAAGGAGTTCAATTAATTCAATAGAGCATTCAATCAATCCAACAACTGGCCAAAGGTGATAAGAGGATAAATGTAGGATTGGCCAAGTCTAATAATGCCATGCGAAAGGATATCTTTATCTTTTTTCTTTTCTATTCTGTGGTTCTCAGAACAGGACTGTGGAGGCAGAGAATCAGTAAAGGAAAATAAAGCAAGATATAAATACCATTCTTAGGCTGAATGTAGAACATAGGACAGAACAGCAGAGGAACATGTCTTTCAGCCCATGATGTCTGTGCCAACCAAGGTGCCAACATAAACGAACCCCATCTGCTTGCAAGTGGTCGATATCCCTCTTTTCTCTGTCTGTCCATGCACCTGTCTAAATGCCTCTTAAACATTGCTATTGCATCTGCTTCCAGCACCTCCCCTGACAGTGTATTCCAGGCACCTAACACTCTCTGCAGTGGGGGGGGGGGGAGAAAAAACAACTTGCCTCTCAAATCTCCTTTAAACTTGCATCCTCTCATCTTAAACCTATGCCCTTTAGTATTTGATATTTCCACCATGGGGAAAAGGGCTCTGACTAGCTACCATATCTATACCTGTCATAATTTTATATACTTCTATCTTATAATTTTATATACCCCTCAGCCTTTGAAGCTCCAGAGAAAACAATTTAAGTTTGTCCAAACTTGCCACTAATACTCTCCAATCCAGGCAACATCCTGGTGAACCTTTACTGCACCCTCTCCAAAGCCTCCTCATCCTTAATTTTGTAACCAGGATTGTACATTATACTCTAAATGTGGCCTAACCAAAGTAGGTATTCCTGATGCAGATAGTATTTTTGTCGCACATTGATCTTCTCTTGGCTCCCAATATCAGTCAATTGGTTTGAAAGTGTAAAAGCAGTTTATTTTGTAGGAAAGTAATTCAATCAGACCATTGGGCTCTTTTGACCTTAAATGTACAGCTAAACTTATTTGGAATTTCATGAGAGCAAATATGATGTACTGGTGTTAAGTAATGTTCTTTTCATGGGTAAATTAATCAAATAAATATTATAAATTTCCATGTTCATGTCAGTGCAGAAAATATGGAATATTTAATCATTTCTATTTAAACTTTATTTTGATAATCAGGGATATCTAAAGTATTTCAAAACATTCTTTTGAATTCAGCCAATCTTCTAATTTTCTCTTTTGTAAATAGAAACTTTGATTCCCTTGCACTAAGAATGGAAATGCACAAATACAAAAAAAATCAGTGATAATATTGCTGATAAGTAACATAAAAATCTATTTTACTTCTGTGCTGCTTAAAGCAATGGGAAATGCTGTTTTTGTGATTATTTTTTCTCTTAAAAGCTCCTGTCAAGAAAACCTAATGTGTTGAAAGGTAGGATGGTGTGGTTGCAGTGAATTTACTTGGTGTAATCTAGGGTTAGCAAACTTGTTCAGAGTTAATCTCTGGTTAGCAGACTAGGTTTCAAATGCTTATTATTTAGTATTTGGAAGATGACAAATTATGGTTGGGCTAAGACTTGCGACTGGTAATAGCATTCATTATCTCCACAGCACATATTGTGAGAGATATCGCATCGCTTTTTTTTTGGAACTTACTGGGATCAAACAACTAACCTGATGATTTTTTGGGTGTTTAAAACTGTGATTAAAGCTGCAATGCTATGTTTAGTTGAAAACAATTCACTGAACTAAATAACCATCGATTAGTGTGTAAATGAGATGAAATTTTATTATTGTAACTTGTTCATATTTGCTATATGCTGCCGTATAAGGGGCAGTATTATGGAGAAAAAGAATTGTATCCTCAAAACTGAAAATCAAGAAAATTATGGATGTTAGAAATCCAAAATATAAACAGAAAATTGGTAAATTGATTTATTATTTTCACATGTACTGAGCTACAGTGGAAAACTTGAGCTACAGTGGAAAACTTGTATCTGTTCGTACAGATTAATTCATTACAACAGTGTACTGAGGTTGTACAAGGTAAAACAACAACAGAGTGCAAAATAAAATGTTACTATTACAGAGAGTGCAGTGGAGAGAGACAATAAGATGCAAGGTCATAATGAGATAGATTGTGAGGTCAGGAGTCCATCTTATTGTACTAGGGAACCATTCACTTCAGAGAGGCACTTGAGACAGAACAGTTTGCAGGATAATGGAGGAACTATTGGGAATGGGGCTGAATAGATTGTGCTACTTGGGGCAATGGACTCAAAGTGAAAATCAAAAAAAACCCTGCAGATGTTGGAAATCTAAAACAAAAACAGAAAGTGCTGGAAATACCCAGCAGGTTAGGCATCCTCTGTGGGAAGAGAAACAGAGTCGACATTTCAGACCGGAAACCCAGTCTGGGTATTTTTACAATGGACTGGATAGGCTGAAAAAGTTCCTTCTGTACCATAACAATTCTGATTCTTTGAGCACATTAAAAAAAATATTGCTCTGAAATTGTGAATCTAATTGACCACTGTCCACCAAATCACAAGGTTCAGAATCAACAAAGTTTGCATGACCAAAGGCACCCTTTGAGCTGAAAGGTAGATCTCATCTGTCCTTGAATTGAAGATTAGCTTTCAAAAATAGATCTGGAATTGGAGCAGATGTCTGTACCTCAACTTCAGGGGGGTTTTGGTAGGTGGAAACAAGGATGGATTTGAACTGCCAGCACCTATTGCACAACAGATATATTTGTTGCATCAGCACAGCTGCTGTTTGTAGTTCCCTTGTCTCCTTCATTTTACCGTCATTCAGAGTAAATCCAATCTCTTCCTCAATCTGCCATGTTACATACTCTACTTTCATTATGTAGTTCCCTGGTATCTCAGCAGAACTGCTTTGTTGTAAATGTGGCAAGCTGTACCCCAATAAAAATGCAATAGAAGAATGAAAGTTTTTTGAAATCTGAGCAGAGTAATTTTGACAAAATACACAGCGAAGGAAATGCACTGCTTTTATATGAAATGCTTTTATTTCTTTTTTTTGTTTTTTTACTCCCTTTTGGTATTGAAATTACACAGTTTGAATGTCAAAGTATGATTGCTTAATGCTTTGCACGAGGCTCCTTTGCTTTCGTTCAGAGGTGATGGGCCAACTTAATTAGCGTTTATTGGAAAGCAGGGAAATTTCATCGGAGCATGTTTGCACATAGAAGCTTTCCCCATTTAGTTTCCAGGTCTTTGTTTGTAAGTCTCTTCCAAAGTTTATTTTTCTGTTTGATTGCTCCCTCACTCTCTGATATTTACTTTTTGTTCATTGCTCCATTCTTCTCTGGCTCCCCTCTATGCTGCTTACTGAGCTTTCTCTGCCTCCATCTTAAATCTAATATGCAAGTTGTTTTTAAACTAAATTAGCATAAGCCACAACTTTCCTAGAGTTTTGCTTATGGTAATTGAAAGTTGTTCAAAGTTACAAAGATCGAACTCAAATAATGTCTGTGTTCTGTGGTCAATTTGTAAGCACATTTTTTTTATTAATCTCGGGTAACTGACATTTTTCATATATGTAAAGTTAATACTGGGAAAATTTCTGTTGGTATTCCAGGACCACCAGTTAATTGTTTCTTAATCATGCTAATTGTTTAGTTTTCCATTGTTACTAAAGTTTTATATTCCTCCTTAACCTTGGAGGGAGTGCCATTGTGACCCATGCATTTTCTTTGGCACCTATTAACTGCTGTTCTATGAGTTACTTACAGGAAACATTGTACTTCCACAGGATAGCATTTGCTTTGTTAGATCTTCATCTTCAGTGTACCTACTTAACTGCAGAATGCAGTGATAACTGAGTCCCTGGAATTCAATCAGTATCTGGTTGTCTTCCTAAAGGTGCTAGAAGACTAACATGCAGGCATGTGAGGAATTAAAGCAATGTCTTTGTGCTAAACTTTTTTTAGTTGTCAGAAAAATAGTTGGAGGTTGATGGGCCCAGTACTTTGAACGTGAGATTGAAATGCTCAGAGTTGCTTTGTATGATTAGGATAACACTAAATGATTCTGTCTTCATCGAACAATAAATTACACAGTTCCCTTAACCATTCAAAAATGAGGATATTATTGATAATGCAGTCCTAGGAATGCACAACAAAGGAACAGTTTCAATATATTGGCACTCCCCTTTACCAATCTAGCTCTTGCCAATTTTCAATGAATAACAAAAGACCTAAAATAAACTTCCAAGCTCTGATAAAATGCTATTTCAAATTTAATGCAGAAGGCCCCCTTGAATAATGCAGCATTTAATATGTTAATATAAAATGTATTTTGAAAGGAAATTATTGAGCATGGCATTCAGCGTGTGGAATTGAAAACCTATTGCAACATTTGAGTGTAAAATGAATTTAGCTGTTCTTTGCCTGACTTTCATCTGTCATGAATACAGTGTTTTACGTTCCAAAAATGACCTCATTGTTTGAAGAGAGGCTGCATATTGCAATTAGCAGGGAGTAATTCATAGTTTTGGATTCAAGGCCTGTACCTCAGGATGAGGATTTTTTAATTATCTTTCAGCGAACAGCAATCCGCCATCTGGCACGTGTGCAAGGAGGGAAGATCAGAGCTAACACCGGTGATAGAATTTTCTGTGACTGCCTTTCAGGTCAGAAATGTTAGATAAGACCATGGAGTGTCAAGTTCCAAAGATGTTGGCTGAACAGAAATCTCAAAATAAAAATCATCATGCAAGAATAGTTGACATCCTTTTGAACGTTTGATCTAGGTGGCTTTTGGCTTGAAGCTGTTTAATAGTAAAAGGTAGAAAACTGACTCTGGAAACGAAGAGATAGTTGGAGTCAAATATGGAGGCCGGGGATGACGAGGGCCTGAATCATACTAGTGATTTGAAAGAGAACCCCTGGCGAGGTGCTTCTTGCAAGTCAGTATATTCCTGATATGCCTGCCTGTGCATTTGCACAGTGGAAGAACAGAATGTGTGGGTGATCAGGTGTCTGTGCATCAGAACCCCCTGCTTTACCTCAGCGCTCACCCACTCAGTCCAGGAGCATTTTCACATCTTCCTGAGCTGGTGTGGGAGGGTGGGTCAGATCACTAGTTACAGTGCAATCAGGGTGGTTGTTAATGGAGATCGCAGTTGCTGCTTCTTTGCCGCTAGATTCATAGAAGCAGGTCCCAGCCTTAAAGTACACTGTACATGGCAGCTCTAACGCAGTAGCATAAAAGGCTGCTGCAGTGGTGAGTGAAATATGCAGGGAGAGAGGCCACGTGTCTTCAGAATATGTGACCTCACTCCTCTTCCCACACGATTAACAGCGCAGATAGAGTCCATTGCTTTGAATGGCATCAGGCCATTGCAAGGCACAGGCTTATCACTCAACAGAGAGTGTGGTGTGCACAGCTGTAATTAACACTATGCAACCCAGCAATGATGTGTGAAATATGTAGTGCATTAAAAACTCAGGCAGACAGCTGCAGTCAGCAACACATTGAAGTATCTGTGTGGACCCTTTCATTCACATCTCCTTGCCAATCTGCTGTAGGGTTTGCTCCTTGTTTTACTGAGAGTTGAAAACAAATGTCATAGGTTGCCCCTTACTCCAGTTTCTGTGGGTGCAGTGGGGATTGATATTGTAGCACATTAATTATGCTGTCATTATGTACACAAATGATGGCAGAGGTGGTCATCCGCAGTGAAGTAAATTGCAAACAGAAGTGTCCAGCCCAGTTTTATAATGGGCAGGACTTCCACAGGAAATGGTAGTTATTACTATGTTCTGTAAAATGACTTTTATGTGAATTTTGCAGATAAAAAGATGGGTGCAAATGGGTCCAATTTCTAGACTCTTGCAACAAAGCAACAGACCATTCTCCCCAAATAGTCTCTTCTGACGTTTATCCACCTAAAAGGGCACCTCCCTCATCTAAACCTATCAGCACATTCTTCGGTTCCTTTATGTATCCAGCTTCCCCTTAAATGCTTTAACTACTGCCATTACTTTTTTTTCTTCAACAACGCACATTACACGTGATGTAATGTGTAGTATGCTTTATTAAAGGAATACATAGCTAATGCTCTCAGTTCCCTATTGGATTCATTGGTGAGTATCTTATGTTTTTGATGTCCAGTACTATATTTTCCACAGTGAAAGCATTTTCTCTGTATCTGCCCCATCAACCCCTTTCATTTTTTTTCAAAATTTATAGCAATATAGAAAGAGGCCATTTGGCCCATTGAGTCTATGCTAGCTCTCAGAGCAATTCCATCAGTCCATTCCCTCTCCTCCTGTAACCCATTATCTCCACCCTGATTCTCCTGTCACTCATCCACACTGAGGGTAATTTACAGTAGCCAAGTAACCTACCAACCAACACATCTTTGGATGTGTGCGGAAACTGCAGCACCTGGGGGGAACCCGCACAGTCACAGGGAGAACGTACAAACTCTACACAAACAGCAACCCAGAACAGGATTGGACATGGATTCTTGGAGCTGTAAGACAGCAGCACTCAATCGTTTTAAGATTTCTATCCTATGGGAAAGCCCAACACACATAGCATTTTCTAATAATTATATCTTCTCAGTTCTGGTATCAACCTATTGCCCCTTCTCCATTGCCTTTATGTACTTTTGTTTTAATATAGAGATCTGAAGTTCTCTCGGTACTCCATTTGTGTCTTAACCATATGTTTAACATAACCTTTCTAGATTTCAATTCTATCCCTCCAGAAGTAGACTACAGAGGCTTGTTTGCTGTTGGACCAATTAATATATCACTATTTTTAAAGGACAATCAAAATACTGCAAATTCCCTTTCTTTATCTAAACTATGGTTCATGATCCAAGCTGTGGTGTGCTGGCACCAGTGACACTGGATGGGCTACTGAAACTCCTGTGAGGCATTTGGGGGAGCGTGGAGAGAGGAGGCAAAGGGCTAGTCCATACTAAGCCACAGGGCTTCACAACCAGGATGGGAAGTAGTTGAGGGAGTGGTTCAGTTCGCAAACAACCTCATCCAGTCATGAATGGCAGGTGGCTGAAAAGTTTTGGGAGGGTGGAAGTGATTGAGAAAGTGGGAGTAAAAGGTGGAATTGAGAGGACAAGGGAGCAAAAGGTGGGATGACAAGAGCGGAGACTGGAGGAGGAAGGATTTTGAGGGACAGGAGATTAAGAAAGAGGGCATGGGGAAGAATGTGCACGTGTGGTTGGATAACATCTCTGTGGAGAAACATGTACATCTTCACCCTGAGAAAGAATTTTCTCTGGCTATTATCTGTCTTTCCTCACATTTTTATTTTCAGAGTGCACAAACACAAGGCTTTCTTGGATGCAGAACCCCGCTTCTCAAGGGTGACAGTACAGCTCTATATGTTCCTGAAGGTCTAGATTCAGTATTAAACCTGTAACCTAAAGAATAGATGATGGATGGAAAGTACACACGAAATCCACATATTTGCTGAATAACTGTAACCTGCTTCAGTACTGTTGAGATTATCTACAGCCTAAAAACCCAAAGGCCCATGTGGTCGGTAGCTTACTGAAGAACTCAACTTGATGGTGACCATGGCACCATCCCACAACAAACTTATCATCTAGACTCCCCACCACCCCAGATGAACAAGGTCTAAAAAGCCATATATCAACTACTACAATGTGATCTTTGAAGCAGACAGTATCCCTGCTGTGGTTCTACAACTTGGTGAAGCTATCACAAACCCATCTCCTATGTCTGGAAAGAGGAAGATTTCAGGGATGCCGTAATTGTGATCGAGAAAGGAAACCAATCTTATTGCAGTAACCACAGAGGAGTCCACCTGATGACAGCCATGGAGAAAGTCATCAGATTTGGCTGCCCTCAGAAATTCATCTCCATCCTAAGTCTGCTACATGATGGCATGTAAACTGTGCCCTTAGCCATTGGGTTCACAATAGACCAAACCTCAGTGCAGACTGATGTCAAGCAAGCTGCCTCATTGCCCTAACACTTCCCACTTTTCTTTCACTACAGCACTGCATCTTTCCTCCAACAAGTTTCCTGATATAGGACTAATGCAAAACAGTTTGACCTTTATTGCCTCCACTCTGGAACCAAGGTACCCCAACCTTGGCCATCATGGTTCACATGTTGCTAGTTGATGCACACACTTGAAGGCCAAGCTCCAAGTTATCACTAAAGCATGTGAGAGAGTGGGTACACAGAAGCCCAGCAGAATAACAAAAGGAGTACACCATCTCCTAAACTACCTACCTACCTGCACCTTCTGCCCATCTACACAGAGCCTGCAGGTCCTACATTGACTTCATCAAACACCTCTGAACTGCCAGAACTGGAGAGGGAGCAAGTCATACTCCCCCCCAAGGGACTGCCTAAGAAAGAGGACTGCCATGGGGGGCGGGGGGGGAGCGACTTCTGACTTTAATATTGTAATACACATACAAAAATTAAAATCAAGTATAGGCCTTTCTTTCAGTTAACCAAATTAGGTGATGTGAATTTCATGCTACACCATTCAATGACAAACCACACCTCCATTGGAACCAGATCCAATGATCTGATTGATTGGTACACAAGGTCTTTGTTGCCATTTGCCTTTGATTTATCATTGTATCTATTAATGACCAAACTTCCCCAGAACACCAATGTTGGTTATATTCTACATATTTATCCTCAGAAGTAACACATTCTCCCTTTATGTTCACAGTGACCTAAGGAACCAAGGACTATTCTGTCAACCCCAAAAATCTTATTTCTCTGATTCAAAGCTAGATATTTGTTTTGCAGAGAGGCTTATTTCATTTTGAAATAATGTAATTGGCTAGCTTTATCAATGGTACCATCATAGTCTTTTAGACTTGGGCAGGTAGATTGATGCAGATTCTTTATGATTGTGAGGTTCACTTATTTGCAGTGGTGCTGTATTTGTAATGCACATCTAGTAAATCTGTGAGTGACTTGGATCTCCAACTGCCTTATGTATCCAAAACTGGGTGCTGAATTGTGTTACTTCCTTCATCGGGTGCATCTCCCTGGACATGCACCTGCTTATCATATCCAGCAGAAGATGCTATGAGTGAGATCTAGCCCAGTTGCTCTTGAGACCATGGTCTGCATGTGTTGAGCCTATTTAAAAAGAAAACACTTGTAGCTAAGCCCAAGCTTAGCTCCTACGTTAGCCATTGCATTTTAAATAGCTCCTTAAATTGAGTAAAACACCCATTAGAATTTCACTGATTATTGTCAACGAAAATTTGCAAGTTAGGGTATGGCAAGCAGTGTTTGGGACAAGCTCAGTGTACAGAAGATACAATGTGGGCATTTAGATAGCTCCAGTTAGAGCCAAATACACTTTTTCTAAGGGAAACTATCTTGAGATATAATAGGAATTTATTCTGAGAGGACTGACAATCACACATATAGTGCAAGCTGCAATCATATGTGAGCCAGGTTGGATAAGAATGGCAGATTTCCTTCCCTGGAGGATATTTGTAGATCAGTATGCATTGGAGCTTGCAATTTCTGGATTGATGGTCCAGTATTCATCATGTTAACACGTCCCCAGGCAAAAGCAAAAGCACCAGTGAGAACGTTTGAAACCAGACCATTTTAAATGGCTTTGGCATAGTTGGATTAGAAGGAGGAAAACACTTTCCCTCCTGAAATCTATACAAAGGCATGAGCAGGAAGGGAACGTTTTGTGGAAATAGAGCCACAGCAGAATTGGGGTCAATTGTGATGCTGTCTCTGGTCGAGCAACTGATCATCACTGAGAATCTGGGCAATTAGCACTCATGAAATCTTATACCAGCAACCAAGGAAAAGTGAGAAGAGTGGAAAATATAATTAGAAAGAATACAGTGATATAGTAAA
>JARFYF010000012.1:21515220-21525628 GCA_030265395.1 Rhina ancylostomus | reverse complement strand
TGCCAATCTTTCTGCTGGGTTCAAAGATTCACCAAAAACATTTGCATCCAAGAAATCAGCATAAGATGATGAAGCAACAACACAAGATGCTAGAATTATAGAATGGAAATTCAATTGCATGGCATACATGCTGGTTATGGTATGGATTTTTATTTGGGATTCTTAATGGGAACATTAAAACATACCTCACACAATGTTTAAGATTGAACAGCATAGTTTGCCTGAGTATACAGTGATGACATCAGTCCTTATGCAATGTTTATGCAATGTTTGATTCCTACCACACTTAATTGCACCATTTTACTCTACATTGCATGGGCCACACACAGGATGTCACATCAGAACAGCAGGCAGAAGCCCTGCATTTATGCTGTCTAAGCACCGACAAACCTGCAAGTCATGGGGTTGGAGAAGATGTAGTTTATTGGAGTTGAAATTTGGAAATGCCAACTTCACAGTTAAAATTTCCACTTCAAGGTGAAGGCTTCTGCTCCAGTTTGATTAAAATCAAGGGGAGACCTTGCATGGCCTGGGGTACAACCCAAAGCAGGAGTGAAAGCCCAAGAGATCTTTTGGCGGGAGCAGAAGCTCAAGAAATATTTGGCTGAAGAGGGCAAGGAAACGCCCATCTTACAAATGGCTCACGGGACAGTTTCCTTTCCTCAGAACTAGAGCAGTCACTCACCAAACATGTTCTGGCAATGCCTTTCAGTTTACAGGACATTTCAGACAGTAGCTATCAATAAAATACTGATACTTACTCCCCCTTATACAACAACCTGCTACCACCACCATCCCCCCTCCACCCCAACCCAAGGCATCAGCTTTAGTAATCTGCATTAGGAAAAATTGCAGGTGTGGTGTGACACCCTAAAAATCACTGAGCACTGCAACCCAGAAGCAGAATGGTAGCAGTATCAACAAAGCTGACCCTTTACCGCTGAACAAGCTTCTACAATGGGGAGGGGAGAAAAGATACATGACATATTCGCTGCTTTATATAAACAAAATCCTCATGCAATCAACAAAAATAATAATTCTTTAGGATTAGAGCAATTTTCTTCATCCAGTGATGGTGAAACGAATCGCAAAAAGCAGAGGAAGACCAGGAGGTTTTGGCCTGGGTCAAATCAATTTCTTAACCAAGAGTGCAGAAGAAATCTGAAACAGATCAGAAACAGGCCATTGTGTGAAAAATAAGAGGCTGCCCTTGGATAGAGATAAAAATAGCAAGAAAAAACAAGACATGTAGGGCAGAATGAATAACATTTGAGGGAAGGAGTGATAGGAGCAGAAGGTGGGGTGGGCAGTGAGGGCTGTGTGTACTATATTGCTTTCATCTGTTGCATTCTCATTTCCTTGCTGTATGTTCAGTGCATGTAAATCTAAGTGTAATTTACATAAATATCCACAGTATGATATATATTAAAAATGCATTCACAGTAAGGAATTCACTTGTACTGATCAGAGATAATGCATTTTTCACATTCTAACAACTTGTGTTCCAGCAGAGAAACTTTAAAAGGCAAATTATTCCCAGTATCAGTTTTAGGGAAGTTTCTAGTTTTTTTTACCCAAAAGATTATAGCACAATAGACCTTACACAATGTCAATTATAACTTGCTCCTTGGAGAATGTACGGATGCCACAAATTGATGCTAATACATAAAGAGGAAACAATGAGCAGCATAGTGCCACAGCTGCTACCTCTCAGGTCTAGCAACCCTGGTTCAATCCTCACCTCTGGTGCTGTGTGGAGTTTGAACTTCGTGACCGAGTTTCCTCCAGATGCTGATTTACTCTTGCATTCAAAATTAGTGTGGATTGTTAGGTTAATTGGCTATTGCAAATTGCCTCTCGTGTGTAGGTGAGTGGTAGAAGCTTTTGTGGGGTGGCGTGGGGGAGGAAAGAGGGGAATTGATGGGATACATGAGGAAAATGAGATGGAATTGGTGTAAGTAGGTGGTTGATGGTTGGCACAGTCAGTGGGCTGAAGGGCTCATTTCCATGCTGTATGACTCTGACAACTTTAATTTGCACAGAGTAGCATATAGACTCTGCGTGCAAATATTTTATTTATTCAGCTTGTTAGATTTTCATTCAAGGTCATGGTAATTTTCTTCCAATATAACCTTGTGAAAGATACCCAAATAGTTTTAGCATTAAGGGGCAGCATCTGAAGTGGCAAAACAATGAAGTATCCACAATCACTGACTGTATAATTCTCAGTACGATTCAATCACAGCCCAGTACAAATAGCATGAGTAAAACTTCAGTGGGTATCTGTAATGTAATTGCATATGTATGCTGAATGTTCATCTTTTAAAAAAATAAATGGATAAATGCTCAATTTGTAGAACAGTACTTTCCTGGGTACAACTCATATTATATTAATTATTTGTCTTTTGAGTATAAAAATTACTTAATAGCCATAACAATGTGAAGTAATTGTTCATACAATGCCAGAAAAACAAGGACCTTAAGGATCCATTTCCTCAAAGAGAGCAAATTTCAATTCCATTGCTTGCTTTTGTTCTGATTTGAATTGAATGCAACATATATTCACTTTAGACTCGGGCACAAAATATTTTCCTTTTACCGTGCAAAAGATTTGTTTTATCTGCCTGATAATATTTCAATGATATTCAAATATGCCTCAGGTGATTTCTCTAGCAGAAAGAAATTAAAACAGTCTGTGAATTTCTGCTTAAAGAGTAGCAGCAATATTTACTACACAAATACACTTTCTCCAGTACAACTTTTGCAAGATACGTTTCATCAATTGTCCACCTCTAACTCACTTGGTTTTTCTAGTCAGCTGATTGAAAGATACACATCAGTAGGAAAAATTGCATCTTATAAACCCACAAGAACCAGTTTAAAAACTTCCAAGTTTGTTAGAACATTAAAGTTTGGTGCATGTATTCACATTTTTAAAAAAACTCTTGTCACTGACATTTGAAGTATGACATGCACTTTTCATGCTGTTAGGTTCTGATTAAGAATATTTTTTAACATCAATAAAAATATTTTACCCTAATTATATGCAAAACACAAACCTATGTGTCTAATGCAATCTTGATGGCTGTTGTTACAAACCAGAAACATCAGCAAATCAGCAACAACCCATTAACCTTCTTCACCAATCCCAGCCCTGTAGCACCCACCAAATTCACTCATAGAAACTGATTTAGAGAACTGTAGAACTAGAACAGCTTCCACTTCTCTGTAACATAAGCACCAACCAAATTATCTAGCAAGATGGGAGGAGAGCAAAAAGACCGTTCGCCTGCTTTAAATCCTATGGAACTCTGATGTTAATTTGTTGCAAGAAATGTACTTATCAACTGTCTTCCTTTATGGTACTGGGCAACTGGGGGAAATTTTTCAAAAGTTAAACATCAGCACCCATGTAAAACATATGAACTACAATAAATGATTTCCTCACAGCAGAAAAGCATGGAGGAAATGTGTTATAACCAACAGATTGATCAATCAAAATGATCATCTACCTTAGGGAGGCAGCCCTGGCTTAATTGATAGGACATTTGCCCAAGTCAGAAGGTTGCGGGTTCAAATCCAATTCCAGAAATGTAGGCATTAAGAAAAAAATCAAATCAACCTTTTGTGGTGCTAAGGGGCAGCTACCTTTCAGATAAGAAATTAAAGTGGGACCTTGTTTGCTACAAGATGGATATTAAAGATCTTATGGCATCAAAGAGTGGAGAATTATTTCTCATGACCTGGCCGAGAATGATCTCTCACTCAGTATCAACCAAACAAAAAGTCAGTTTGTGGGAGCACAAATTGGTTATGGCTTTTGTTTTACATTAATCTTTAGAAATAAGCCCATTTTCCTCCATTCTATTTTCATAGATGATTACCATTGGGGAAACTTAACAATCAGAATTTTCCAAAAGCAAATCCTTTATGCATGAAGTTACCACTTTCTGGACACGGTTCCTACTTTCACCTCATTGTTTTCCTTTATGGGAAAAAAAAACACAAAAATAAGTGAGATGGGTAATGGGAGGCTGCAGGAATTCGATCTCTTTTACTGCCCTCACTTAAACCTTGAATTCAGATTGTCAGTCTCTCAGAATGCATTCCTGCACACTAATGCAAAACTCTCTCTCCGCTCGATGCTTAATCACAGTAAATTTTTGATCCCCATTCCTCAAAGTAAAATGTTCATGCTGGAGATCACACTCAAATATGCATCATGTTCAATTTCAAGATCAGTTTTAATAAGGATGAACAAATATTGGGTAGTGAAAAGCAAGTCATCTGTATTATTTTGCTTCAGCTAAGAATTCAAAAGCTGAGCTTCAGTTTCATGACTTCATTTAAAATATTTTGGCTATATTTTGAAATACATTTAACTAGTTCTACAACATCCACAGAAGTTGAATAAATGTAATTCTCATTTGGGCCTTTATATCACAATATCATCCAATGCCCTACATTTGTGTACTTTTTTTCCCATCCCACTTGTTCTCCAGAAGGAAAAATACAAGTGCCACATAATTTCAAGTACTTCTATGAAGAAAACTACTGCAAACCTTAGTTATGAGCTCAACTCCAACAAATTCCATGGAATTTCAATCAACTTCTTCAAAGACACAATCTGACACTGGTGCTTCAAAAATATTTGTATTCTTAGTTGTTAATAAATTGCTGAACACAGTTTTCTTTGCAAACCCGAATACATGACTTTTAATCAACATATTTGGGATATCATTTGCTTTCTAATTAACCCTTCCATTTCCTCACCTCTGTCCTATTAAATGTTGTAAGGTGAGCTGAGACAATCATCAACGCTTAAACCACTTAAAACTGGCAGATTGCTTGCTTTTTCATTCAACAAAATGTTATGCACATGGAACAATAAGAGTAATAAACTCAATCGGAATGAGAAAAAATATCCTTTGAAAATATGACATTCCTAGAGTTTACCATTGTCTTCACTTCCACAAAATGACAGATACTGAAAATGTATTCCCTTACCATCAAGTATTGCTTCTAAAGTTACAAGATCTGAGTCAACTTTTACGTTGCAATTCCATAAGTGTTTAAAAATATGCCATGTTAATAAATAAAACAAAAACAATGCACTCTAAAACTACATAAGCATTGGGACATTTTTCATGCTCCATTTAAAATCCAGTCATCCTGACTTGTGCTGAAAATGTCAGATGGATGCATCACCAAATACTGCAGCTCACAGCTCTCAATGTGAATATTACTTTATAGCAATTAAAGAGGCCATGTGCATGCCTGAAAGCAAATACAATATGCCTCAACCAAAAACTACCTATTTGCAATTGCATTTTTACAAGCATACAGTGAATTTATACAAGATACCATATCAAGATTGGATTTAACTTTCTTCATAAACAAATCATTTTTAAAATAACAAAATTTTGGAATTGTTTCGTGCCTATTATTTACTTTGGTTACAATTCCATTTGTATCTTTTGAAACAGTTGCAATTTTCTTCATTAAATACTCATCACCTAAATATTTCATGTCAAATGTAGTTTAATTTGCATGGCTGCTGCTGTGACAAGTACTGAACATTAGGGATTACACAGTAAACTCAATTTGCATAAAATGCCTGGAATAATATTACCAAGAGAAAGTGTCTCTTGTAAAGCTCAAAAATGTACTGAATAGAATTATAAAATTTCAGTGAGACATGCAACTGCAGTATAATACCCTCGTTTAAGTTGAAACCTTTGGCTTTGCAGTGGTGCTCAGCATTTGCATAGACAAAAAAAGTCAACAGCACATTCAGCAACATTTTCACAGCAAGAGTATGTATTTGTGCAACATGAAATTCTTCATCAGGGTTGAGTAAACAATCAACAAAATCCACACAATTGGTTCTGAACTTAATTTTATGGGAAAAAAAAGCACCTCATATCTCCAGGTCACTTAAATAAATAGGCTTATCAGAACAAAATTCTTGGCAGAGTTCAGGGTCTAAACTAGGTTTTCGTAGTGAACATTAATGAAGAGATGAGAACATGAATGATCTCTGTGAACCTGAAAACAATAACTTGCTGACTCTATTCTAAATAGAGTAACAGTCCTTTTTTTAAAAAAAAATTGGAAACAAAGACAATATTTGGTGAACACTTTCCAATACAACCCAATATCTCTATTTTGTTCCTTAGAGATTTTACTTCATTATAGTATTCAATCCTGCATTTAAAAAGAATACCCATGCACTTGTTCTCATGATGGTTTTTTGCCATCCATAATGCCCCTAATACTTCAAACCCCGATACCTGTCACCTGGCCCTCAGCAACATAATTTGGCATTAAAATCTCTCTCAAAGAACATAAGCACATGCACTTTAAAAACCTGGCTATAATAAAATAAACCTAGAAGGAACAAACCAGAATCTAAAATGAGTCTAAGTGCCCTTTTTGGAAACCATTACAAATTCAATTACTTCAGATGCTGGTATAGTTTTTTTCCCCCCTTGTTACACAAGTTCTTACACAACCACATGCAGTACATTTATAGCTAAGGATGTACAGACTGGGAGTTGGGGGAAAAAAAAGCCTTTTCTTTTAACATTAAAGTAAATTTAGCATACATAGTTTATTGTCCAACCATGCCAGTTCTGATTTTAACATGGCACATCACGTCAGCCTTTCTGCTGCCAGAGATCAGACTTCAAATGCGACTTCTATTTGGTATCCAAACTTTCCATGATGCACGATAAACTAGAAGAGTCCAATCTGGAGGCTTCCTCACAAGTAATGCCCATGACTCCATCAGATACCATGCATCACTCATCGTCCTCCTCCTCATCTTCCTCACCATCTGAAAGTGAAGTGCATGGTCGAATCTGCCGGTATCGGTCCAACCATTTCTCCACCATTTGTGTAACCAATGGATGGTTGCGTCGACGGGAGCTCCTTTGCTGTGCAACAAGAATCCCACCTTCAGTGACACAACAGTCAAGCCATTCCCTCAGTAGTTTCTCCTGCTGGTCCTCATTACCAATCTGCAGAGTTATTTCAAATAGTTAATAATTCAGCATCCAAAAGATTGCAGGCGTAGCAGAGACTATACATCAACTGAGGTCCTGAATCTAAACATATGAAACTACGATGGTATGAGGAAGGGTTGACTGAAGTAGAATGGGGAACAGTACTCATGATGTTGATGGCACATCTAGGTCAAAAATGGAACGGGAAGGGTCAGTCATCTGAAGCCAATGAAGGAAACTAGGGCAGGTATTAGATCCAAGGACATACAAATCAAAGCAAAAAGAATCACTTCCTGTGCAATTGACAGAAGAGATCAGAATGTAAAATTAAAGCACATGGGAATGGGGTATTACACTGCAATAGATAAACTCTTTTCCTGCCAGCCAACCAGCTCTTTAAGTAAATGGGGCGTTTTCCAAGTGCCAGGCAATGACTAAGGGCATATCAAAGGATTAGTTCTGAGGCTCCAGATATTCATAGATATTAATGATAATAGATGAGGGAATTAAAAGGTAATATCTGAGTGTGCTGACAACACAAAGATAGATGGAATAGACCACTATAAAGGAGGATTCTGAGAAACTTGAGAGTAATTTGTAAAGGTTCACTTATTTCACTTTGAAGTCAAAAAACAGGAAACAGATTATCTGAACAGTGAAAGATTAGGAAAAGTGCAATAAAACCTGGGTGCCCTTGTATATCAGTCACTGAAAGTAACCATACAGGGTGCAGCAAGCAGTTAGGAAGGCAAATGTTACATCAGCCTTCATGATAAGAGGATTCAAGTATAGGGGAAGGAATGTTTTGTTCCAGTTGTACAAGGCCTTGGTAATACCATGCCTTTAGTATTAATACGAGAAATTTTGGTCTCCATATAGCAATTATTAGTGCTTTCAGCATCAAATTAAAAAAAAATCTTTCCACACTCTCAATTTTATCCATTTTAAATCCTTTTCAGCTAATTATAATTAGGGCCATAAAGACAAAGTTGTTTAAAAAAGTGCAATATAAATTGCTATCCAAACTCCATATACAACTATAATATTCAATTACAGACATAAACAAGTGAACATCTACAACTGCTCAAGGTAAACTTCAGTATTTTCTGAAGCATGTTAAAACTACAGCAAATTGTGTAATAAAAGCTGAAAAAAAACAAACCTCATGAGCTGAAAGGAAGTGGATGTGCAATAGCTTCCTCTCACTGTCCACCAATGGCAAGAAGGTAATGTTGACATCATCATCTGTATTTAGGTTGGCGCCAGCACCTCGATTGTCATAGCCAACATTTTCCATAGCAACCAGTGCAGAGAAGTGGCCCCTTGTATACCCAAGAGCTATTGGGCTCTTCCAACAGAAACTCTGTTCCCATAGCAAAGGCAAATACACACCTGAGAAAAAAGCACAAGTCATAACAGCAGAAAAGAAACTTGTATCTAGTACTAATGCTGATCTATCAATAATCAATCAACAAACTGTTTTACTATTCATTCTACTCTGGTTTTTCCTTTTAGCTCCATCATAGGCATGTATTTATGCACCTTCTAAAGTCCTTGCCCATTTCCCAGAGAATTCTAGGGTTCATCATTTATTCATATTTCTATTACAATATGATGCTGTGATGCTTTTCTCTAAGTATGTAATTTAAAGTAATTTGTGAATAATTAAACAGTTGCAATTTCTAAATTTCCTCTAAGTATTTCCACTAATCTTTAAGAACACCTAACTGCTCTTTAACACTCCTACTTACATAGCTGAATAATGTCTCTGGACACAAGGTCAAACTCTTAACGAGCAGAGTAGTGCTGGAAGGGAAGGATGCAATTATAACTAGATGATTACAGTCAGGCTAAATGAACCAATCAAAATTTCATCCCTCATGTTGCACATCTTCCCCATTTATAGTAATAACAATTGTTATCAGATCCTAAATTACATTTAACAATCATTTTATCCTCAGCTCGATGACTTTATTCCATCAAATTGATGCAAAAGTTGACTGCATCCCACTATACAAAATCCTTGATTTATGGAGCACATGTCCATGCATCATTTGTGTATAAAGGTAATTAAGAGTGTAGTATTGATTTGGACAGGATTATAAATATTATGCATGTTAGCCAGGCATTCTGCAAAAGTGTGAGAAGAAATTCTTTTTACATTTATTAACATGAGAACTTAAACGTACAAACCAATTCAGTACATTATTCTCCTTCAGGGAAGGAAGCCTGCCATTCTTATTGGTCACTAGACATATTGGACTCCTAACTGCTTCTTGGGTCAGGGCATTGGGCATGTCAGCACTGCTAGCTGTGACTACATCCCATGAATGAACAAAATTAATCTAATTAATTGTCATTTTGCACTTAATTTTTCAGTATTATAAAAAAATTGATGAACCACATGCAAGTTAAATTATTCACAAAGTTCCTTAAACTAGTGTTATGCAGGTTAGTAAATTGATAAAGGATGATGCAAAGAATTCAAATTGGTTTATATTTGTCACATGTACCAAGGTAGAGTGAAAAACTGTCTTGCATACTGTTCATACAGATCAATTCATTACACAGTGCATTGAGGTAGTACAAGGTAAAGCAATAACAGAGTGCAGAATAAAGTGTTATAGTTAGAGAAAGTGCAACGCAGGTAGACAATAAGGTGCAAGGTCATAACAAGGTAGATTGAGAGGTCAAGAGTCCACTTTATCCTACTAGGGAACCATTCAATAGTCTTATAAAAGTGGGATAGACTTTGTCCTTGAGCCTGGTGGTACGTGCTTTCAGGTTTTTGTATCTTCTGCCTGATGGGTGGGAGGAGAAAAGAGAATGTCTGGGATAGGTGGGGTCTTCCATTATGCTGGCTGCTTTATTGAGGCAGTGAGAAGTGTAGTCAGAGTTCACGGAGGGGAGGCTGGTTTCCGTGACGTGCTGACCTGTGTCCAGAACTCTCTGCAGTTTCTTGCCGTCACAGGCAGAGCAGTTGCCATACCAAACTGCAATTTATCTGGATTGGATGCTTTCTATGGTGCATCAATAAAAATTAGTGAGTGTCAAAGGGGACATGCCAAATTTCTTTACCCTCCTGAGGAAGTAGAAGTACTGATGAGCTTTCTTGGCCGTGGCTTCTACGTGATTGGACAAGGACAGGCTATTGTGATTTTCACTCCTAGGAACTTGAAGCTCTCAACTTTCGGCCTCAGCACTGTTGATGTAAACAGGAGCATGAGCACCACCCCCCTTGCTGAAGTCAATGACCAGCTCTTTTGTTTTGCTGACATTGAGGGAAAGGTTGTTGTCATGACACCATATCACTACGTTCTCCATCTCCTTCCTATACTCTGACTCATTGTTATTTGATATATGGCCCACTACTGTGGTATCATCTGTAAGTCTGTAGATGG
>JARFYF010000012.1:21476037-21490237 GCA_030265395.1 Rhina ancylostomus | reverse complement strand
TGGTCAACCAACACCTCCTCCCTCACCAAGAAGGCACAGCAGTGTCTCCACTTCCTACAGCAGCTGAAGAGAGTAAACCTGCCCTCCCCCACCCTCACCACATTCTACAGGGGTACCATTGAGAGTGTCCTAACCAGCTGCATCTCTGCCTGATATGATAACTGTAACACCTCAGACCGCAAGACTCTGCAGAGAATTGTGAGCACAGCTGTAAAGATCATTGGAGTACCTCTTCCCTCCATCCTGGACATCTACAACATACAATGCACCCGCAAGGTCTGCAGAACCATAGATGACTCCTCTCATCCCTCCCACGACCTATTTGTTTCACTGCCGTCTGGCAAGCGGTACCGGAGCATCCGGGCCAGAACTTCTAGACTGTACAACAGTCTTTTCCCCCAGGCTGTCAGGTTCCTGAATACCCTTGGAGACAGTCTCAGACAAATGCAGCGTCAAAAGTCCTGGCGCATAAGAACTTTGGCTGCTGGTGAACATGTCCATACACTTAGTACAATACACTGAGTTCAGTATTTTCTTAGTCGGACTGGGTTTTGCACTAACCTTGCACTAATTTTGTAACCTGTATATACCATTTTTTGCACTATCTGTGCTTGCACAATTTCTCAGTCTGCGTTTATTGTATGTCCTCTGTTCTATGTACGTCTCCTGTTGTGTGAGTCTGGGGGAAACGACATTTCGTTCCTCCGTGTATTTTACAACATATGTGTGAATGACAATAAAGTATAACTTGAACTTGGAATTACAGAGAAAATATTTTTTGAACAATATTTAATTCCCTTAACTTAATTTCACAGCTTTTTGCTTCTCACTAGCCTCCATATTTAAAACAAAATTTGTACCTTAGGGTTATTAAGTGCTATCAATTCCCTTGAAATATAATTCAGAAATTAGTAAATCAACAGCAGCACATAGCTCAATCAAAGCCTCAAATTAAAAAGAAATTTTCTTAAGATTTAAGGGTTCCATTAAAGCATCATAAATATTAAAGATGCATGTTCAATCTATTTTAATGCAAAACAGTAAAACAAAAATGAAGCACTGAAGGATTGTGTACTTTTACATCTGACAACTACAAAAGCTGGAAGGCAATCCAGAAATTATGTGCATGCATGCTAATACTGGCATTCATTTAATCTGGATCATGGAAAATCAGCAATGTTTACACTGTTGTAGCGGGGAGATGACTTTGATAGAATAAATCCACTAAAGACACTAATAATCCAAGCCAAATGCCCCACAATGCATTACACCTCCCTACTTCTAATACCTGTCAGCTTACTTTCTATGTGCCTCCAGATGCTATTAAAAAAAATGCAAGTCATTGTTGGAC
Organism: Rhina ancylostomus; assembly: GCA_030265395.1. Classification (NCBI taxonomy): domain Eukaryota; kingdom Metazoa; phylum Chordata; class Chondrichthyes; order Rhinopristiformes; family Rhinidae; genus Rhina; species Rhina ancylostomus. The sequence continues at coordinate 21,488,886 of JARFYF010000012.1, read as the reverse complement.
ATAAAATCTCATCAGTTACTCATTTTAAGGAGAGACCATATAACTTAGGAAGTGTATAACCATTGCCTAAACTCACCATGGAGTTCTCTATGTAATTTTAGCCATATATTTAATGAGAGGTATGATTTGACTGGCTTTTAATTCTGAGCTGTTTATAATCACGTCTTGACTTTAAATAAATAATGTGCAATATGGCAAGTTTTTTTTAACCACATTAATGGCAAGGTGGCAGATTCACAAATAAACACAAGAGGTTAAAGAATATCAAGAGGTCGGTTCTTGTAATTCTTTGGAAGCAGCAAAATGTGATCAATTAACAACAGATGCAAGAGAAATTCAAGAAAAAAATGGGGATGGGGGAAGCTTGTTTAAAAAAAAAGTTGGCTTAATATCTCAACTCACCTGTGAATGCATCCCATTTGGTGAATATAATCCAATGCTTTCAAGACTCCATAAAATATATGTGCCATTAAACTCTCACTCATGCCTTCGGTAAAGTACAGCTTAAGTAGGCTGCTGGCAGAACCTAGATAAAAGTCAAAAAAGCAAGTTCAAAGGGTACACATTCATTAAAAATGACTAAGTGCAAAGAGTATAATACAACAGAGGAAAGTTCCTTGTATGGGTTTTACCTTACCGTAGGCTGTGAATGCCAGGATGACCCATAGCTCACTACCTTCTGCAAAAACGGCCGGATGTGGCAGAATATTTGGATGCCGGAGAAACTGCCAGATAAGCAACTCATTCTGAAAGCAAAGCATAAATTCTCCAGAGAAGGCTACATTCAGGGAAGCAAATAATGTACATTGTCTCGCACATGGAAGGCAGGCTCCATTCTTTCTGAAAATGTCAGCAATTATTTCTCTTTGGCTACTCTTTCCAATTTTCTCTTAAAATTTATAAACTCTATTTCATTGATTCAATGTGGGGTAGACAGGATAACTGATGTTTTCCTGGATTTACCTTGGGCACCAGCTGGTGTACCACAATGGCTTCAACTGTACAAGACTGAGCATAGGGTGAACACTTAGACAAAGCCATAAGAACCCTTTTTTGATATTATTGATTCTAAAATTCTTTCATATATATGGCAGAATAAAAAACAAAGGTTAAGTAAGAAATATCTACAGAAATTAAAAAAGGATGGCGATATGGCTTTGCCTAACTTTAGATTTTACTATTGGGCAATTAATATTCATTATTTAATTTTCTGGACACAAGATTTAGATGTAATTCAATGTCCATGATGGGTGAACCTCGAGCGTGAGTCAGTGCAAGGGTTTTCGTTGGCTTCTATTTTAAGGGCCTCACTCCCCTTTGCACTTACTAAATTGAATAACCAAATGATTAATCCAAAAACTAAACACACAATAGGAATACGGTTTCAATTTTGTAAATTTTTTGGATTGAATAAATTTATCTTATCAAGTCCTATTCTATTTAATTTTTTCTTTCAACCATCTAGAATTGATTTAGCTTTTTCTTTATAGAAAATGAAGAGAATAACATGTTTTTGTGACCTATTCATTGATAACTGTTTTGTCTTTTGAACAGTTGTCTAATAAATACAATTTGCCTAGATCAAATTTTTTTCGATATTTATAGGTTAGAAACTTCTTAAATGTTACTTTAACTACTTTTCCAATACCACATCAAATTGAAATTACAGAAAAAAAATTTAGGTTTTAACCCTTATCAGAAGGGCTTGATAGCAATAATTTATGATCTGATTATGAAAATACATCTAGGGATATCTGATAAAATTAAGAATGAATGGGAAAGAGAACTTCAGATACCTGTAGGGACATGGAAGAAAATTCTCCAATTAGTTAATACCTCTTCAATGTGTGCTAGACACTCTTTGATACAGTTTAAGGTGGTTCATAGGACCCATACGTCTAAGGATTAGTTAGCTCGTTTTTATAACCATATAAATCCTATCTGTGACAGATGTAATTCTGATCTGGCTTCCCTGACACATGTTTTGGTCCTGCCCTCTTTCGGAAAAATATTGGAAAGACATTTTTGATATTATTTCAGTAGTAGTCAGTATTGATTTACAACCTCATCCTATTACTACAATTTTTGGGTTACCGACGATGGATTCTGGCCATTTATCTGCTTCAGATTGTCGTATGATTGCATTTGTTACATTAATAGCCAGGAGATCCATTCTATTTATATGGAAAGAACCTAAACCTCCTACTACATTCCAATGGTTTTCCCAAACTATAACATTTTTAAACTTAGAAAAAATTAGCAGTACTATTGATCCTTCAGTTAAATTTGAAGAAACTTGGAACCCATTTATCCAGCATTTTCACATGATGCAAGTTGACCTTCTCCGAATCCTTTTTGATAACTTTCTATTCGAATATAGAGGAGCTGAGTTAATGACGTAATAATGCTTTTAACTGAAAAAATACAACAGCCAGCTTTTGTTCAGTTCTTGGTTAGTTTGTTTATTATTACTATTTTTCTGTTTTGTTACTTTTCTTATTTTTGGTGTTTTCCCCCCATATAATCAAATTTCTTTTATAATCTTTCTCATGATTAATTATCAAGAGATTGGGAGGTTCTGATTATATAATCACACTGTGTGTCTGTACATGTTAACCGTTATTATTGTGATCTCGACCTCTTTGTATCATGTGCATAATTACTTTTGTTATGTTTATTAATTTGAAATTTAATAAAAAGATTGAAAAAAAAGGAAGAAAATCCTGTAGCTATTTAACAATACCCATGTCGAAATGAACACCTGGGGTGCACGTCCTATATTTTGACCATCTATTCACCCTCTGCCCTCTTTCATTTGATTTTTGTGTGTGGCTTCTTAGTAAATTATTTTGACCAGTGAATTACAAATCCCCTGAAATTAATTAACATTGCTCTATTTGATTAACATTATAGCTAAAATTATTGGGTGATTGCAAGTCAACTTTCTTTTATTTTCCAGGCAATATTACATTTTAACATCCATATACCCTAAAGCTTTACTCCAATTACTACAACTGGTCTCAAGGACAGTTATCTATTACACAGAAAGGGAAAATAAACAAAAGCAATAAAAAAAAAGTCATCCTTTAAGTAAATGCTGGGAATTAATGTTAATAAATGCACTTTCAATTTGAATTTAAGACCCATTGGATGCTCTTATCAATAATTTGTTTAGTTAGCTGGTAAATGAATGTGAGCTGTACCAAAGGGTGAAGATTTCTGAAAATCCTTGCTGTGCTTTTAAAGACTATAATAAGCAATGCAAAACATGTGCCTGACTGTGCATTTTACTATTTTTAAACAACAATGGAAGTTTTCCAAGTTTTGTTTTGAAGTTTAGAAGCAAGCAGCAAACAGGAATTGGAAGCACGTGTTCCACTGAACAATTTAAAACTAATCTGGAATTAAGATGTCATTTGGAGAACAAAAATAATTAAATATGCCTATCTCAACTTCAACCTTCTGCAAAATAATTAACAACATTCAACTCAAGTAACTTCACATATCTTGTGGTGTGTGGCACTTACACTTCACAACCTACCCACAAAGTAAAGCAATATTCCAAACTTTAAATGCTAGTTTCTAGCTCCAGGTTCTTTTGAGAATACTTCAATTAAGCACCACAGAGCTACACAGAAACAGATCCTTTGGTTTAAGGGCCTGTTTCTGTGCGACTCTCAGTGGTCCGTAATTAGAGTATTTTCAGAAGTTCAAGTCCAAATCAAGAATTTAATTATACTAAACCCATTTTATTCCACCACCCCCTCCCCCACATCTCCATCAACTCCCCCACACATTAGTGGCAATTTACAGTGGCCAATTAACCTTGCAGGTCTTTAGGATGTGGGAGGAATCCAGAGCACCTGGGGGAAACCCACGCAGTCACAGCAAGAATTAGCAAACTTCACACAGACAGCACCCGAGGTCAGGATTCAACCTGGGTCACTGGTGGTATGAAGCAGCAACCCTATTAGCTGCACCACTTTGCTGCCCATGATCACCTCACATTGCCTTGCACTTATCACAAAATTTATAAATTTTAGTACGTTAGGTCAGTTTTTGCTCCTACTGATAAGGACTCCAAACATTCATCTGCATGAATTTGCCCTATAGTGTGTCTTTTTTTAGTCAAATTCTATTATGTGTACATTATAGTTTTATAATCATTCATGAAATGGTATGAGGACATGCAGACAGACCAATTCTGACAAATGGAACAAATCAATGGATAGAAAGCAGTAGGAATAAACAAGTCATTTTCAGGTTAAGAGGTTGTGACCAGTAGGTTGCCTCAGGATTGCTGCCAGGATCCTAGCTGCTCGTAACCCATTTTACTGATTTGGATAAATAACATATCTCTGTCTGCTGATGACACCAACTTGGACGTAATGCAAATTGCAAGGAAGATGTAAAAGGGCTTCGAAGGGGGACAAACAAAAGTGAACTGGCAAATACATTCAGATGGAATACAATGTGGAAAAATGTGATGTCATAAATTTTGGTAGGAAAAAATAGTGAAGAGATTGCAAGGTTTTGTTGTTCTGAGGTATTAAGTATCATCATGCAATTATTGAAAATAAACATGCAGCTATGGTGTGCAATAAATATGGCAAAAGGTATAGGGCTTTATTGCAAAAGGATTAATGACTATGAAAGCAAGGACATCTTACTGCAATTGTACAGGGCCTCGAAGAGACCGTACCTGGAATAAATAGCAAATAAGAAAGAGTGAAAGATGCTGGAAATCTGAAACAGAAAATGCTAGAAACACTCAGCATGCCAGGCAGTATTTATGGCAAGAGAAAAAGAATTGGTGTTTCAGGTCAAAGCCTTGCATCAGAACTGGGACAGAGAAAACATTAGTGTTAAGTTGCAGAGAGAGCAAGACAAAGGTAATATCTTACTTCCTATTTGTATCAGAACCAGCCTATATACAGATCATTCATCAGTAACACTGACTCAGTTTTTTTTGCATTAGCACAATCTGACCTGCAGTGTTATTTCCTAATGTCAAGTCCAAAAGCCATGTTACAGGCTTTTGGACTTGACACTGAATTCTGCAGCTTCAGGTAACTTGCTTTATTTGTCACAGAACTGACCAACTCTGCTGTGGGTAACATTAGCTCAGCTTTATTTTATTAACACATTTGGACCTGTGGACATTTCCTAAAGACTTCATGCCATAGAATTTACGCTGCTTCACTCATTTCCCCTCATTAGCCTAAACAACAGGAAGGCTTCCTTTATAGCTCATTCCCTCAGAAACGCTGACTTATACTCATTTTATCCTATCCATCCTTACCCCATGCTCTCTGCAAATTTAACTTGTTTACTCTCTTTCCTAGTTCTGACTAAGGGTCTTCAATATGAAACAAACTTTCCACCTGTTGAGGGTTTCCAGCATTTTCTGAATAATATGCCCAGGTCTGATCTCACTACCCACAAGAGGATATACTTGCAGTAGAGAGAATTCAATGACAGTTCACCAGACTAATTGCTGATGTGGGAGCTATGCCCCTCAGGAAAATATTAAGCAGACTGTGCTATACTTCCTATGTTGTTTCCTGCCTGAGGTGCCTGAAACCGGGAAGGTGGGGGATGGGGTGGCCATCACTATATCAAAATAAGGGAATCAGATTTTCAGGAGTCAGAGGGGAAAAAAATTCCTTCACCTCAAGGGTAGTGAATTTTTAAGACTTCTTTGTAGGATTACGGATGGTTCTTCCGATAAGTTATTCGGAGCAATATCCAAATATCTGTTGGCCCAAGTGTTAGTCCAGGAAAAAATGACACACAGATAAAACATTGCCCATTCTCTTATGAAAATGGCAGTGCTAGTGCTTGGACCCGAATGTTCTACTCCTGTTTCTAATTCTCATATTCTTAGTAGCACCAAATTTATTTGGGAGTGGGGGCTGGACTCGAGAAAGAAGAGGAAGGCAAATATCAAGAACACCAGGCATTTTCAAACCAGTTTTCTTCTCACAAACTGATTCATTTTTGTTTATAAAATATCCTGCATAATTCCAAAGCATTTCCTTTCCGCTGTCCCAGTGTCATGGGACAGCTTTATGCTCACTGTACCAAAAGCAAAGTTGTCATAATATTTTTCTGCCAATTAAAAACATGGCAACTTAATCCAAAATTACAAAAAAAATGTTGACCACTGGAAGTTAATTATTCACTTTGATTTTCATCAGGTCTAGTATTACTTCTCAGACATCATACCTACCCATTCTTGAAGATACTAACTACTTATCTGAATTTGTTATCTCTGCTTACCTCTCTATAGAATACCCACAATTATAGCTGTTTTCTCTGGACTACAGGTTGCAGACTGAAGATAAACAAAAGGATCCCAAGAATGCAATACCAACACAGCCTTGAGAATCTAAAACCATTTGTCAGGTCCACAAAGTTAGGCAAACACCAAGGAATTGGATTTGTGCAAGTTTCCTCATGCAGAGCCTATTCCATTGAGCACATCTTCCTGGGCCTTGTGTGGCATAGTACAAGTGCCCACAAAGGTCAAAACTAAATACTATTTTGGGCTGTTTTAGGAAACGTGCATTAAATTATCCTCGACAGACAAAATGAGATTTTAGCTCTAGCCCATTTAACGGACAAACCACTTCAAACACAGCTTATTTGGTTGAGAGCAGTTTTATTATACAGACCCTATGCCTGTATAGTAGCTTATCCAATATTCTGTTTAAGTGGAGACAAAACTGTATTATTTTTTATTAAGTGTGCCCACTTAGGGCAGCCAACATATCAAGCAGAGGAATGTTTTATCATTATTCCAGTGGCTGGACATCTTCAAAGTGGACAAAAAGGTATTGTTTACTGTGAGACGAAGAGTAGGTAGGAAGGAGATCATACAATGGGGGGGGGGGCAGCAGTGGTGGGGGCAATCAGGGAAGTTGGTTAGGTAGTAGTCAAGGAGGAATCTGTTTCTTTGCGGGACAGGGGCACAGAAGCAGCTATAGCTCAAGAAAATGGCAAATTAATTACAAAGTAGCAAAGTAAAAACGAGCTTCTTGAACCTACCAATAAACCTACTTATTGAAGCACAAAGGGACTTCAGAGCCTGGACTTTTAATCTGATCACTCATCTGGGGTACATGGAACTGAGAGGACAATGAGTTTGATGAATTGTGATGGGAGACCACATTTCACCAGCCCTAACATGCCACTGAGCAACACCAAGTCTCACACAAAGTAAAGGCATGCAGCGAAGTCTGTGACACCAATTGCTGAAAATATCAAGTGTGGCTTTAGTGGCTGCTAGGCTATGTCTGCTCTCAGTTTAGTATTGCCACGGAGCTGACCGTCCTTTTGTTTGCTAGATTAATTGTACACAATGTCAGGATTTTAAATCTGAATATCCAGTACACAGAAATATATATTTGATATGTTTTGTACTTTGGTAGTATACTGCTGCCTTTTGATAACTGGACAGGTTTGAATTTCCAGATTTATTTTGCAATTAAACACTGTTCAGTGTCCAAAGCCGTAAATCAATCAGTCATGCTTAACCCTGGCACATCTTTCTTTTCATATTCCTTAATAGCAAAACGGTACAGTTGATAAAAAAAAATTTCTGGGTGGTTGGAAACAATGACTTTATTGGTGGTGTCAACAACATCCAAAGAAAGGCCCTGTCACATGATATCCTAGATGTGAACAGACCAGCATCAATTCAGCAATGCTGATGAGGATTTGCTGAGTAGCAAACATTTTGGCAATTGTTAAATAAAAAGCTGACAAATGGTAGGCTGGATGTGAAAATATGAAATTGGCGATCATGAAAAGATTCTTTATTGGAGTATTCAAATAGGTTGGTATTCTACTCTTGTCAAATAAACCTGATTAAAACATTAGTTTTCTTTTAGAAAAAAACAGCCCGCAAGTTAAAACTGTACTAAGTTACCAGATAAGACCGTAATATTAAGAGGGAAGAGAGAAAAACAGTGAACCATTTTCTGCAAGTTTAAGTGGTGTAGGAAAAAGTTTATGAACCCTGAAATTAAAACAAGCGCTCAGTCATCATTGACAAGCGCTCAGAAACTACTGATCTTGTCGGTATAAAATTGCTCAAAAACAACTTCATAGAATGGTCCCAATCAATCGCTTCCATGCAATTTTATTTCAGCACATTGTGGATGGAATGAGACTAAAATGGTGTGCAGACAGCCATGTCACATGTATCACATGTTGCTTAAACAATTGTTAAAAACGGTCCTCCACTCTAATTGAAATATTCCATCTTGGGTACTACACAATGCTTTTGTCACTTTTAAAGATGTTAAGCTTCATCTAAAATGTTCCTTTCAGGACACCTTAAACTGCTGCATCCAATCTAGATGAAAATACATAACATGTTACAGGGAATTTAGTTACAACCCGTTTGATCTTGGAATAATCAAAAAAAATACAGGTGACAGTCTATTAACAATTATTGTCCCATACACTTAAACAAATGAGTTTTAACACCTGGCATCATTTAATAGAAAGGCATAACTACTGCCAAGTTCTCAGATGTGTTCATAGTTTAATCCATAATTCATTGCAGTAAACAGCATGGCTCACTATGAGCTGTTACAAACCAGCAAAGAATGGAATTTCCTTATTTGACAACACAGGATGCCTTCAGATCAAAATTTATGAGCAAAACACTCAGTAATGGGATTCTCAAAAGCTCCTATTCACCAACTTAATTTTAATAATAACCCTTTCTCAGTTCTCCAGATTTTACTTCATCAACGGAAAACCGTACCAACAATGAAGTAAAACCTGATGTTGTGATGAGACAACACAAAACACCAGTAAAACATTTTCAATTAATTGAACTGATGCTTTCAATTATAAAAAGGTCAATTACTTTCTATCTAGGAAAAATTTACCAAGTGTTTTAGCTTAAAAGCTTTCAGCATCAAAATCTTCATAAATCCAAAACTGAAGGTATATGCCAGCAAGCTCAAATGGGCTGTATGTTTTTCTTCCTGGCAAACCACGCCCCCCCCACCCCCCAAAAAATTTGTGTCTTGTGTTAACTCTGTTCCAACAGAGAATAAAGCAAAAGATGTTAGAAATTTGTCATGAAAGGTTAGTAAATTACATGGCTCTGTAAAATTCATAGAAAGAATACATTTGTTTTGTTTGAAATTTCTTTATATTTCTGAGATGCCACATTAAGCAATAAATACCAAGATCAAATTGTTAGGAGTCTCAAAGAAACTTCTTAATAAATTCACAGCTAAAAATTTTTAAAAATGTAAGAGGCAAGAGAATGGCTTCCTCCACAGTCTGTGTTAAAATAATTTAGATTGGAAAATCATTAGCATTTCTGTTTGGAGCCCAACATTTAAACATTAATTCATTAGTACTATCAGAAACTCTACTCAGGTTAATCATGCCTACTTAATTAAAGGTAAACTGGAAGGCATGCCCCAGGTGTCATTGGTATACCTGGAAACAAGAGACAAGAGTTCAAGACAGTAGGAAATATACAATGCCTTTTTACCATCACAAGTGTCTAATACAACTGAGCCAGATGCTCAATCACAAATACCTGAAACAGTATGGATTCCCCATTATTCTTCTGTAATCAGGGAGGAGTATGGCAAGAAAAAGAGAAGTCTTGAATTGCAAGTTTCAAAATGTTAGTTTTTGCCATTTCCTTCAATGCTGACCGGTAACCTGCAATTACATTGTGCGAGAATCCAAAGCACTGAGAACTGAAAATAGTATATCAGCCCTTCCTGAAGCAGTTAAATACAAGCATTATACACAGCCTGCTTGGCTATATGCTACAGTTCAAAAAAGCAAGAATCAGCCAACAATATACTGTAACAAAAACAAAACCCTTTAAAATCAAGCATAAATACTTGAAAGAAAAGGTAAAATTTAGACATCTTACATTTTGTTACATTTAAATAGTGCCACAGAAAAAATAATTCTCCCCATGACTCGACAGGTTTCCTCCAGGTGCTCTGGTTTCCTCCCACATCCCAAAGATGTGCGAGTTGGTAAGGTTGCAGGTCACTATAAATTGCCCCCAGTAGAATCTGGGGTGTGTTGATAGGACTGCAAGCAGAATACAATAGGTTAGACTAGGATTAGTACAAGAATAGTGCTCGATAGTCAGCACAGACTGGTAGGCAGAAGGGCCTTTTTCTGTGTTGCATTTTTTTTATGACTCTGTAATTCTGAGTATATGCCAATAAAATTCATCCACAAACTTTAAAAATAATTTACTAATATGACACACTACTTTAAGCAGTCAATGCCTTGATCAGATTGGGAAGTGTTACCTACAAATATTTTTTTTTAAAACTACATCCAGAATCACTGTCTGCTGCCCCACACAACCTTGCTTACCCAATCTGGAGGCAGTGAGTCAAACTTGCTGGCTCTCCACGATCTCAAGTCAGTGTTTCAAGAATTGGCAACTAAGCCTCAGATGGCAGTATGCCCTTTTCCAGAATGCTGAGAGGCTTCAACAGAAGTCTTAATTCTGGTTTTGTTTTAAAGGTAAAATAATCTAAGGTAACATACATAGAGAAACAAAGTTAACATTTCAGGTCCAATATTATTTGCAGCTTAAACCTAACTTATTTTCCCTTTACCAGTTCTGACAAAAGGTTGCAAGCCTGAAATGTTAGTTTCTCTTCCCACTTATATCTCTGGATCTGGCAAGCTTTTCCAGCATTGTTTTTATTTCAGATTTCCAGTTTTTTTGAATATCATTTAAAATAACATTGTGCCATTTAATCTGCATCATCATTGAAATCAGTGGAGGAGAGGGAGTGGTGGATCTCAGGTCCTGTCAGGTGTGAACTTATGTACGATGAGTGGCAATGTTCCTGCAGAATGCTGGAAAATTCAAAGATCGAACTCAGGCATTGGACTACAACAATGGAACATGGATGCAGTACTGCCCAGCAAGTGCTGGACTTACTTCAGCTCAAATGGCTGAACACCAGGAGGTTCCATTTGCAGCCAGCAAGATTGAGCCTTGAATTCCTGTCCACTAATGCCAGATAACTGGAACTAGTTACCTGGTTTTAAAAGATTTTTTTTAAAACCTCACACTGGACTGCTTCTGCAAGCAAAATTTTTTCTGGGAAATCCAGAATGTGGCATGTAGATGAGCAGGTCAGTGCTAACAAGAAAAATGTATCCTTAAGGATACTCCACATTGCATCTTCTTAGGGATTGTGGACGATAGCTCCATTCAGGTTGAGAGTTCTAATGTAGCCAGTGCAAGAATCACAAGCTCATCTACAGACGAGGCTGGAAGTTGATGGGTAGGTTGAGATGCTGTGCCGCCCTTCTGTTGCTTATGAAGGACCTTCATGATCCCAAAGTGCTCAAAACCATTCTAAATGCTTCTCTGCCAAATTGACCAAAAGCCATCCAAGCTCATTGAAGGTAATGGTGAATTTCATCATTCAAATCTGTTTTCATTGAGCATCCATTCCCAAAGTTCGGGAAGTAATCCAGGATACCATTGTAAACCTTTATTGTGATAAGATAGTGTTGCTGTCGGAGCAGGTCGGCACAGAACCTTGGTCTGCACACATTGAGTGTAGGTCTATCCTCTAGAATCTTCAGTGAATGAGTCAGTGACATGAAGCTCAGCCTGTAGTACAAAACGTACTACAGCCTGACAACTGGGTTTGGGTTACCTTGCTTCTGGATTATATTTGCTGAAGGATGTACACTTTCCATTCGATCTGAAGATAAACTGCACTCCCAGGGCAAGTTTGTAATAAGCAAGATCCAGCAACACTGCAAGAAAGATTAAGTGTTGGGGCAATGAAGCATCATTGGTTGATACCAGTCTTTTGAGTTTTCTGATATTGTTGACCCATTGATTAATATCATGGCTTGCATGCCATCATGGAGCAAACACAGAATAGAGATGAATTTCTGTGGGCAACCAAATCTAAAAAGGAGTGTCCAGGATCTCTCAATTGATGGGATCAAAGGCAAAGTCTTCGGATGGACAGACACTATACCAATTTGGGGAGCAACTCTTCAGTCACGAGGGAAAGGAACGGGGAGAACACTAGTTACATCTTTCTGTGTCAGGGAGACCCCTGTTAATTTTCAGCCACAGTCAGACTTGTCTCCTTTCTTGAAGATGGTGATTACAGTATCCCTGAGGTTTCCTGGAATATCCCCTTCCAAAATATGGATTTTTAAGATTGTGGATTTGTGATTGAAGCTCTTCTCCACCAAGTTTCAGGAGCTCAGCAGGGATGCAGATAGCTCCTGAAGCTTTCCATTTCAGAGTGGGGATACAGCTTCCATGACTTTTTAGTCATTCAGATGGCAGCAAGTTTGGACCTAATAGAGTCCAGAACATTCATAAGGAACAGTCACAGTTTAGGTGGTCTTGGAAGTTTCTTCTTACTGCCAAGAATAGTTGACATCTCCTCATTCATCCAACTACATGCTGCTTTGCATTACCAGCTTATCTCAACACAATGTCAGAGTGCTTTCTCCATAACAATGCCAAACATTCCAGTTTTCCCAAATGCCAGTGTTCCCCCAAAATAGCTACTGCACCAAGTAATATTGCTTGGCACTTAAATAAAAAATCTTAAAACCTCTTACTCAGCAATGAACATCAGAGGATCTCAGACTAAGGCTTTTAAATTTGAAGACTGTACAATATGCTGTACCTGGAAGTGTTGCTACTTTTAATACTATATAGTCCATGAAGTATACTGTCACTGAATTCACACAGCAGTTCATCAACTGATGGCAACAAGCTTTTTCAATACCAAATACAACAGGAACACAATTTTGATAATAAATTATAATCTTAAAAGCATT
>JARFYF010000012.1:21370464-21381487 GCA_030265395.1 Rhina ancylostomus | reverse complement strand
GAATTCCTTAAAGTGGGAGAATTCAATGTTCATGCCATAAGGCTGCAAGGTTCAAAGACGGAAAATGAGGTGCTGTTCCTTCAGTTTGTGCTTGGAATTCTCCTAGCAGTGGAGGAGGCTGAGGACTGACATATCTGTGATAGTTTGTGAAGGGGAGTTGAAGTGACAGGCAACGGGGAGATGCAGATCATGGTTATGGACAGAGCGCAGGTGTTCTGCGAAATGGTCACCTAGACAGTACTTGGTCTCACCAATGTAGAGAAGGCCACGCTTGGAGCACCAAATCTCCGTCTCACCTGCATCTACCTATCACCACCTTGTGGCCACCCTGCCTCCCCTCTTTTGTCCACCAATCACTGCTCTGCTTTTCCCTCCTATATATTGGGCTTCCCCTTTACCTATCTTCAGTCCTGAAGAAGGGTTCTGATCTGAAACGTTGACTGCCTGCTTTCCTCCACGGATGCTGCCTAGCCTGCTGAGTTCCTCCAGCATCATAGTGTGTTTCCTCTAGATTCCAGCATCTGCAGTTCTTTGTTTCTCTACAAAAACTATGGACCATGTGCTGGGGCAATGGGATTCATACAGAAGGGTGCCAATTGGAAGATTTGGGCCAAATGACCTATTTCCATGCTGTATGATTCTATGACTCTCTGATACTACCTCTCTAGTCTCTTCACTGTTCTGTCTTATGCAGCGTTACTGCTTGAAACTCCATCTCTCAAGTGCAGTGAGGACTCATATGCTTAACCGAACTAGCTGTTCATTGAAATGTGTTCAATGCCTACAAGTAGTCTATGTTCTTATCATCCTCTGAGGTCAAACTGGTGACTCATTTGTTCATAATGTGGCTTTCTCCAGTACCTTTTGATTGTTGGCAGTCTCTGTGTAAAATTGTAAGTTGAAGAGCTGTGAACCACTAAACATTATAGACCACAGCCAAGCATTCTATTACAGAACAAGTAAAATGACAGAAGTTTACAAGTGATGAATCTTTCTGACAAGGACTATTTTGTTGAAATCCATAAGTTTCTAATAATAAAAGTTAATAACAGATAGTTTGTTGTTCCATCAGTCAATACATTCTTTTGTAGTCGTTAAATGCCTCAAGCAGTTATCAGCAAAAAGAGAGACATTTGGTGCCTTTTATATGGGGAATGAAACTGTAATTACTAAATTGAATTCGTCTTTAATTGTATTTTATACTTTGCTATTCTAGAAGTTCCCATATAAAAACAGAATTGTAGAACTATTGGATGTTATATGTTTGTTAAAAAATATTTGACTGAAAAAGTGTGTGTCTGACATGTATTTAATGTATTCCTAATATATTCAGGGACCAGTGTAATTTGGAAATGAGGAATATGTATTTATCTTAAATTAGTTTATACAAAAGTGAGTAATGTTTTTGGAAAGGGTTTACAGACAAGTACTGATGTATCTGGATGATAAGAATTCATAAATGATTGAGTGAATGCTTTGGCAAATGCAGGCCACTATGAAAATCCTATTAAGTTAATACTCCTTCTGGCACATTCTACGTTTACTGTAAAAGTACATTATGCCTTACAGAGTGCAATGAGAGAATGTACCAAATTAGATAAGAGAGTAATGTATTTTTTAACAGCCTTGAGTTACAGGGATTGTTTTCCAGGCAGCAGTACTGTTGCCTAACCACCTCAACGGATTGTGGAACCAAACAGTCAATTTTAATGCCAACTAGCTTTACTCAGTTCCCCTTTTCATTCTAGCTTTTCTAGGCTGTGTTTGGGATTGTGGGCAAAGGGCTTGTTCCTGGAGATCCTCTAGTTGTGCCTCACACCACTTAGCATAATGACTGATATTTCATTGCCTTATGGAGAATTAACCCATACTAGTTATATCAGTTCTGTGTTACATATAGAACCACATGTTGTTCCACTGAGGTAGCATTGCCTGACGGATTGGTTTAACTTGCTGACTTGAGAACAGGAAATAATAAAAATTATTATAAGCAGACACGATTTTTCAGATTTTATTCACTAATCATGAATACAAGGCCTAAAAATGCACAATAGTTTCCTGATATTCAAATGAAGTACTTTATCAGTGATACTTCTGTTTAGCGTTTCATAACAGCATCCATAATTTTAAATGTAAAATTTTCATTTCAATTATCAAGAAAAACATTTTTTTCATTTTATGTTGCACTTAGTTTTATTTTTGTAAAGCCCACAAGGAGTTAGTATTTACAAATATTCCTTAAATCTGATGGTTTGGTGACAGAGGCAATTTGACTTCAACACTTTCTGTCAGTCAGTATAATCTTCAGCGGCTCTGTGAGGGGGAGTAATAAATTGCAAATAGATGGAAAGAAAAATAATTTCTTCTGAAAATATGTGGAAGCATAACATTGCATAAGCATGAGTGACAAAATAATAATTCCCTTGACCAATCATGTTGCAAGAGACTAAAAACTACTTTATCAAGAATCTACAATCTGTCAGCTCTATAACCATTCTAAAATAGCTTGTCTCGAACTGCATGTTGGGGAATCCTCTGCTATTTCTGTGTTGTGGGAGATGCAGGGAATGCACATCATTAATTTATGAGGTTCTTCTGACTGAACAGTTTAGCTAATGTTAGAGACAGAGGCAGTGGTGAGAGAGCAGTCAAAATTTGTCTACAGAAGTAGTGCAGACAAGGTGACAATGCATTGGAAACCAGTTAAACCCGCCTTTGTTTCTTTTTCCATAGTTTGAACTGGTGCTTCTACTGAAGACCAATCCTACCCCCAAAGGCAACCAAACTTGTCCTGAAAAAGGGTCCTGACCTGAAACGTTGACCGCCCTGCTTTTCTCCACGGATGCTGCCTGGCCTGCTGAGTTCCTCCAGCATCATCGTGTCTTTCACCTAGATGCTAGAATCTGCAGTCCTTTGTTTCTCTTGCTAAAAACAGTTCAATTCATGCAAGAAAAGGACAAAACCAATACTTGGAATTGCATAAAGTGTTGGCATTTATGAGCTTCTGCTCTTGAATAAGTCTTTTGCTTCCTGAAAGAATTCCTGCCTTTGTATTGACAGTAGAAGGGTTCAAGCAGACTCTAGAGTGGAGACAGTATCTCAGCTCTAAATCCTGGTTGACATCCAGCACGAAATTTAGTCTGGTTAATGAGACTGCCTTCCAACTGCACTTCTCTCCCCACACCCCCTCCCCCATCATCCTCCAACCTCTACCATCTCATGTTGCCACAATTCCCCATTTCCCATGCTACAGATAATGAAAGCCTCTGAAGTTCTCCCACTGTATTGGGTGAATCACTCTATTGACTGCTCTACAGATAGTTATAGCAATAGAAGAAGCGTTCACATTCATAGCATGCCATACTATTAATTAGTCTGTTCTACAAGAAAAGAATCTATAGGTGCAAAGTAATGACCTTTAGCTTTTAACACACAGAGTAAGCATAAATTCATCTTGTTAATGTGCAAAATTGGAATTAGAATATTTTGGCAGCATGAACATTACAGCCAATCTTTACATCCCTGGTAGTGCAGTTAGAATCTGAAAACGTACTACTAGGACATAAGATTGTTAAAATGTTTGCAACTGTGATTTCACTGTAACTTGTAACTTCACTGGTGACTTTCAAACCAGGTAGTCAGTGAGGTAGGACAAGTGTGACATGAGATGTACCTGGTTTCCTGCCAGAGTCAGAAACTTGTCTATTATTTAAGATTTGTCTGGTACTGTATGTGTAGGGATGGATATTTGCTGTATTGATAACTAAGACTAATGAAAAGCATGGCATCAGACCAAGCTCCTAAATACTGGGGCAAATGAACACAAAAGGAGAGTTCTAACTGATAGGTAACATAAGAGAGAGAAAACAACTTGATGCACTAATGATGCCAAATTAAGTGCAGGAAAAACATTTTGAGAACAAACATCAGATCCTCAACCCATTTACTTTCAGAAAGATTTATGCTGAACCAGCAGCTGAAACAACTTTAAAGTATACTTCAATTCTCACTGTTGGGAAGTTGATTCAAAACTGGATTGTGGACAGGAAATTAAAGATAATATAAGTACTTTTGAAGTGTTTTATTTACGACTAATGGCAAGGGATTAGTGAAACTAGGGAAAAGGCTACAAAAGCAAAACATGAACTTCCGGAAGACCTTAAGGAACTTGAAAAGAGTTTTTTGATTAAATGAAATAGAGATACTTTCATAGATAGTTCCAGAGAAAATTGGACTTTGCTAGGTTCCCTTCTAGCTAATAGTGCCCCACATTCTGTATCATTGCACAACAGTTTAACAGCAATAAATGAAAACACATTTCATCTGTGGGTGCAATCCAAGCAATCATTCTGTACTTGGGTAGATGGACAAAGGATCAAGAGCAGAATTTACCACCTTATGCTCAGCTGGGAGTTGATTGAATTGCGAGAAACCTTCAGCTTACCTCTAATTGTCTGTACGGTGATGCAGTGTTTCCTCCTGGGAACATCGATGAAAGAGAAAGTGGTCTAATCCTCCTGATTACTGATGACTATTCAACTGCTTTAAGTTTTCCAGTTTTTGTTATCAAAAACCTGAACAGGTTGAGCTGCTTCTTCTTTCCAATGACATTAGATAACAGCCTCCAAATCCATGAGTCATTGTTACCATTCAATGTACTGATTATATTTATACTGCCTGGGAATCACTAAAGACCATAGCTTGCAAGTAAATGCAGTACTGTATGGTGGGCTATACACATCTGGAAGTACTACAGGAACAAGCCTGATTTTTTCCCACAGTTGGGATTCTCCATGGCCGCACTTGATTTGGTTCAGCATCACTGGTCTCTTCCAGAGGTTATGAGATTAATGTGCATATAGTTTATGGGTTTTAAAGGTCTCTTTTCTCAGGTCTTCAGTTATCAGTGGATGGAGCAAGTGACTTTATCAAGGATAACTTTTATTTGCAGTAATAGTGCCTGTCATCTGATGCTGCTTTTTGCCTGAGAGTTTGGGAAGTACACGTGTATGTGTGTGTGTGTGCTGTGCAACTTGTTGTGAGTATCAGTGCACAGTTAAGTATATTTTTTGACAGAAAACTACTGGAGCAGAATCTTCTTTGACAGTTTCAAGTTCCTATGCATCCAAGGGCATTAGTAAAGACTGTGGCTTGCAATTAAGTGCAGTAGTGTGTGGTGGGCCACACATTTAGACAAGGGGTTGTCTGAGCTCTTCATTTTATAGAAGGTTGCTCGAAAGAAAGCAACCTCACCTTGTCCGTCCCTACTGATGCAATGATCAAGAAAGTGCATCAGAATATGTACTTTCTTAGCCATCTGAGAAGATTTGGCTTGTCCAGGAGGATTCCCTCGAGCTTCTACAGATGCGCTATGGCAAGTATCCTGATGGGTTGCACCTCAGCCTGGTATGGCAGCTGCTCTGTTCTGGACCAATGGAACCTGCGGAGAGTGGTAAGCACAGTTCATCACAAGCTCATCACTTCCTTCCATCCAGTCCATCTTCATGGTGCATTGCTTCAGGAAGGCTAATAATATCGTCAAGGATGCCTGCCACCATGGCCATTCCGTTTTCTCTCTTTTACCTTCTGGGAGAAGATATGGGAGCTTGAAGGACCATCGACCAGACCAGCTTCTTCCCCACTGCTATCAGACCTCTGAACTAGTCACCTCTTTCACACCCTCTTCCCAGTGGTGCTGCCACATCTATTTCTACATCTTTCAGTTATTTCGTTATTGTCACAAGCATTTCATTTTGTGCTACTTCAGACTGCGCTACTATCTTTGCACTGTTCTGTTGTTTTGCACTCGTCGCTCTATTTATTGTTGTATTTATTATTACTGTGTGTACAGTTTACTCTGTGAGCTTCACACAAGTAAAGAATTTCATTGCACCCTGGTGCATATGACAATAATCTGAATCTGAATAGATGACACCCAGCAACATAATATGGGTATCTTCTGGGGGTAGATGCCTGTTGCTCATACTGGCACAGCTGGGACTAATTCCAGAGCATACAACTTTGTCATTATATCTGGGACGTAAGTTAGAGGTGGCAGGAACTTACGTTCTCTTACACTAATCTTCTTCTTGAGGTAGCTTGGTATGAATTGAATTGGCTGAAGGCTTTCAACTTTAGTGATGGGCATCTCAGGAGAAAACCAACATGCTTATCCATTATAACCTTTGTCTGCACATGACTACAAATGCCTTATCTTTCTGAAATGTGGGTTAAAGGTTTGCCTTGTAATAATAAAATGTTGGTCAATAAGTGAGAAATGATTTTTACATTCTAACAGAATTGTCCAGATATTATTGTCTAAAACCTTCCACTCCTCAATATACTGTACAAAGACAAGTTAGAAATGGAAAAGGTATCTTCTAAAATGAGAAACTGTTGCAAAAACAGTTATGAGACAGAATTTGCAGAAAAATAGTGGCTAGAAAAATAACATTGGATACTATAAATTGAGTCTGTCAATTGATTTTGACAAATAGTTATTCCAGCCGTGAGTAACTTTTGAAATGTAGAATAGAAATTAGGAATGGACATTACGTTGAAGAGCAAAACCAGTGCTTGATTATATTTTAACAGATTACACTGCTATTATGGTGTAGATTTTCATATAAATAGCCTGAAGCAAGGAATAATGGTTAATCCAGAAATATTAAAAGGTGTTACTAACAAGTATATTGATTATACAGCTAATGTATGGTGATGTATTCTAAGAACAGTTGCTAATGAGTTCTAGTAAGAGTAACAGAAACTCAGTCAAACAAAAGAGAGTAGAATGAAGAATCCATTGGCATTTCATAACCCACTGAGGCTTCAGCTGTAGTATGATATATCACTGATGAAAATTAAGTGTAAATGACAGTTTTCCGAGTTATATTGAGGAAGAGAAAAGATTCTTTAAAAAAGTTTATTTGGATCAGTTGCAGACAACCTAGATAACTATGTTACTTTGCACAAAAGCTTGGCTGTAAAGAAAGCTTTTCAACAAACAATAGTGGGTGAATGTGTACTAGAAACTGACTTGCCAATCAATAAAGGTACAGTGCATCATAAGATTTATCAGCACACCCCAAAGTATGCAAATGATGTGCAGTGTTTGAAGTTCCTTCTTAACAGGTAGAGCAATTTTATTCTTTTACACATGCTATACTTGCTAAAGAATATTTTATTCTTCTATCTCTTTCCACAAAAAGTGCTTATATTTGCTACTCCTAACAATAGCAAAAGATTCAAGGGGATTTTTGTGGGTAATGAGGAGTATCCCTTTCTTTTTGACACTCTCAAACTGGATTCTGAGAACAGGTGAGTCAATGCTCCACAAACATCCTCTCAATCTTTATCAGAAAACAATAGTGCCATTTAAGGAGTTAAGTGAAATTTAGCTCAGTTTTTTTAAATTATTTGGGCTTGGTGGTAGAATTCTTTGCCTTAAATAAGAAAATAACATAAGAGATAGGAGAAGAAGCAAGCCATATGGCTCTGCAGCCTACTCCACTGTTCAATAAGAACATGACTAATTTGATCTTGGCATCGGTTCCGATTTCTTGCTTTGAAGATCTTCAGGTATTAAACCTTCACAGCTTGAAAGGGTAGAGAAATCCTAAGCTCCACATCCCTCTGAGAGAAGACATTTCTCTTCACCTCCATTGTAAATAGGCAATCCTTCACACTGAAATGATACCCTGAGTTCTAACCTCCCCCACAAGAGGAAACAACCTCTCAGCATCTACCTTGTCAAGCCCCCTGCCAGGGTCTTCTGGGATCAAGCACCCCTTCAGAGACTGGGGCATGTCTGAGCTGACTTTTCAGTGTTGAATTGAGAGATCATGACACTGTCAGAGATCATTAAGTTTACCCTTGTTCCAGAGATCCCGAAGGCCCCCTAAAATAGTAAAAGATACTATGGCATGCTTAGAGAAAGGAAGGGGAATTCCCCCAATTTTCCTGGTTGACATATAATCCCACATACAAAATAATTAAAATCTAACCATTTTGATGAAGGGCTTCAACCTGAAATATTAACTCTGTTTCTCTTTCCATAGATGTGGCCTGACCTGCTGAGTATTTCCAGCATTTTCTCTTTTTATTTTAGATTATCTAACCATTTACTCATGATGGTCTGAAATCATGAAGTGCTGTATATAAATGCAATCATGTGGTATGCCTTGCAATGAAAAGGTGTGGTTTGAAGTCCTTGTATTTTACAAGGTGCCAATTGGATTGTTGTTCAATATATCCACCACCAGTTGAAGTACTAGTCACTTTACTCTCATATAAAGAGGCACTTATTTTTTTCAATTTCTTCCAAAATCTCAGAAGGTCCCAAAGTTCTTTACAGACAATGAAGTACTTTTGAGAAGTTATATAAACCAAACTCTCATGAACAGTAATTCAATAATGACTAGATATCTGTTTATTTGTGGAGACATTTGAGAAGCGAGGACACCACAGAGAACTTACATGTTCTTCTTTGAAACAGTCCAATGGGATTTTCTGACTTCCAACTGAGAAAGCAACTTGTTGTGTAACCGACAGCACCCCTAACATTGGAGCTTTTCCTCAGCACTACACAAGTGTCCACCTTGATTTTTGTGTTTAAGTCACTGGTATGCGCCTTCTAACTCAAAGGCAAGTGTGCTACCAACTGAGCCAGTGTTGGCATCCTAAACATTAAGATTTGAAGAAATTATAGCTGTGTTCCTTATTTCATTGTTGCAAAAAAAAAACAAAGATACTCTTACTTGTACTAAACTGCTCTAAGGACATGTCCTTTGTAGCTCAGACTTCACGTCATGTGGGCTAAAGATCTGTTACCCCATCTGTTTATTTTATTATTTATTAACTTTTCGGGATCCATCCATCATGGGCAAGGCCAGCACACACTGTCCACCTATAATGGCCTTTCTGAAGATGGTAATGAGACACCTTCTTTATCCATTGCAGTACATCTGGTGTAGTTGGGGAGCGTGTTCCAGGATTTGGACCCAGTGCTAATAATAAACAATACGCTTCCAAATCAGAGTGGTGAGCAACATGGAGGAGATCCTGTAGGTGGTGGTTTTCCTATGCACCTGCTGGTTTTGTTCTTCTTAGCAGTAGCAATCGTGGCTTTAGGAATAGTTTGGGCAAGTAACTGCCATGTATTTTGGTACATGGTGTAACCTACTGTGCCCCCATGGTACAGGCAATGAATGCTTAGGCGCTACTGGAGTGAACAGGAGCAAGTATTATTAAATTCACTTGCCACCAGATATCATCTAATATCATCTCTTCGCTGAGGAATAGATTAATGTCTTCTTAAAATGTCCTATAAAAGGCAGCCTTCATGGATCAGTGACTAGGATTCATTGGAAGAAATTATTTTTTATGTCTGGTATGAATAACCATTTAGTGTTTGTGGTATTGGCATCAGGCTTATTGAACAGCAATGTAAATGCATGTGTAGTAAAACTTTTCTGTACAAGCACTCAAGGACTAATTTGTTCTTATTTTATTCAAACTGGGCATTGTGAGAGGGAGCCATTTCCTTTTTCTGCAGCAATGCTACAGATATACAACAATCACAACATCAGTGAATGCACTTCCTGAGACCAAGAATATCTGAGATCCTCCAATATACTAATGGACCTGCTCCCTCATTAGGTCAGATCCTTTTGTTGCTGGTTTGTAACAAATGTAACATTGAACAGATGTGTTAATTTTTTAGCTTGAACAAGCAATATAAACAGCAAAAAATGATCTGCTGGAGGAAATCAGCAAGTCAGGCAACACTTGTGGAGAGAAATAGACAGTCAACGTTACAGGTCGAGACCCTTCATCTGTAGTACTGTGCTGCCTGACCTGCTGAGTTCCTCTAGCAGTTTGTTTTTAGCACCAGATTGCAGCATCTGCAGTCTCTTGTGTCTCCAAGAAACAGTTTGGTATGTAGAATATTTCCTAATAGTTACGAGCTGAAAAAGCTAACATTGATTATAATTTTAAAGGATGTATGTATATTTTATTGATACTACTTAATTCTAAATATTATAAAGGGAAATATACATAGAATCATAAAACTGGTACTGGAAAAAGAGAGCATCAGTTCATCCAGCCCTTGCTGACATTTTGTAAAAGCAAACCTATTAGTTTCTTTCCCAACACCCAGTACTTTTTTTCCCTTTCCGTCCTTTCAAATACTTGGCTCACTAAGATGTTTTTCATTATTTCACACTTTAAATCTGTGTCCCCTGTTTGTCACCCCTTCTGTCAATAGTTTCTCTTTATTTATGCTGCTGCATATGGTGTTTGCTGCTTGAAAGAGGACTGTGGCTGCTCACTCACTGGAGTGAATGAGCCAACTCTCTAGGTTATGGGAGTTGCCCTTAGAGGCTTTCTGAACCATTTTGGAAGGGCCCTGGACCAAGTAATCATGGGTTGCTGCTGAAGTTTGTAAATCTGTGACATTCCTCACGCACAAGTTTACAAAAAGGACTCAGGCACCACATTTTCCTTTTATGATCAATTCTATGAAATCTCCCAAACTTTTCTGCTCCAAGGAGAGCAACTCCAGATTATCCTGTTCCTCCATGTAATTTATAATATGCATCCCTAGGACCATACGAATTAAGTCTTTCTTAAAACGCAGACTCAGAATTGTATACAATACTTGAGCTGGGGTCAAATCAGTGCTTTATAAAAGTTCAGCATAACTTCCATGCTTTTCTACTCTATGCCTTGATATATAAAACTCAGGGCCTCATATGCCTTTATAACCAGTTTCTCAACCTGTCCAACCAACTGTAATTCTTTCCTGCAGACAGGGTCAGGAAAAGGAGGACAGCAGGGACACAAACTCCAACAATCATTACCCACATTAAGGCGGCACTGATATGTGCATATTTAACAGACCCCTCCAAAAAGAATTGGATTTGAAATTGGTTTATTATTGTCATATGTACCGAGGTACAGTGAAAAACTTGTCTTGCATACTGTTCATACAGATCAATTCATTACACAGTGCATTGAGGTA
>JARFYF010000012.1:21302459-21314196 GCA_030265395.1 Rhina ancylostomus | reverse complement strand
AGTGTAAATGTGAAGGATCCGGGGGTCAGAATAGGATTGAAACAAAGGATATGCGTGTATTTGACAACAAGGATGGCACAACTACACTTGCATAATGATACCAACTTTTAACTTAAAGGGTCCAGAGATTGGAAATAAAAGAAGAACTTGTCCAACCCAAATGCAAAGTTAGCCAATGGGAGGACAGTCTTGGTAGATGGGGACCAGTGGAACTTGGTTCAAAGGAAAAGTAAAGGGCTCTCAAGCTTTCTTAGTATAAGACGAGGGCATGAAGTAATTGGGTGTCTGGTAAAAAGGAAACAGTGAGTCCCAGAAAATTTGGAACTCTGAAAGTGGTAGATAATATTCAAGGAGGTGCAGATGCAGGTGGGGAGAGACTGCTCGAAGTTTGGAAGAAATCTTTCTCTGCAGAAATAAATGGAGATGAGGAAAGAATGGAAGGATTTGTTCATGAGGATGGAAGGAAGGAAAGATGAAGTGATGAAAACAAAGATGAAGTAAGCAAAGGAGGTTGACAATGGGATAAGTGAAGGAACCAAAGATGGGACACAAGAGAACTACAGATGTTGGTCCAGAGGAGATGTAAATGGGAACAGCAAAATCATTATCTGATCATTAGTTTATATGTTAACCTGGATTTTTTTTCTCTACAGATTCTTCCTGACCTGCTGAGTATTTACAGCAAATCTCTTTCATAGTGTTACTCACAAACTAATGTTTACTACTTTAGTATTTCAGGTCAGAAATCGGGAAAGTCAGTGATGTAACTCTCCTTCCTGGCTTTTGCTTGTGTCCCTTTATAAGGGAAGCAGGACATGGTAGTGTTCCATCTGTTCTTTCGTGTTAGTGTTGGAGGCTAATTAACTGTGGGAACTTTGAAAGGTGTTGCAGGGAAATTTGAGTCTTCTCCCCAGAGATGCCAAAAGTTGGCTGCCCTCACAGGCAATGAGCGAAACTTTTCAGGTATTGTGCTACTTATGTCTTTATTTAAGATTTGGAGACCTAGACCTTTGCTTCTGCTGTTTTTCTTGCATTAAAATTCACGAGCAGTCTTCCTTAAAGTAGTTTCTAAAAAGTTTTAAGAAATTCATTAGTGTCAGCTCCAGACGGCACCAGCAAGTTTCCTCGTGATATTTCAGGACATAGGGAGTTAGTACCACCTTTCTGCACAGTTCTATCAGGAAATAGCTGGCAGACCACAAACAGTGAATAAGCACATGCCTTCACTGTTCTTAAACTCAAAGTCACCCTCAGCCTCAGAGACCTTGCCTGGGGATCTTTGCACGTTTCTCTGCTGAGAAATGCCACATCTGCCACTTACCGCTGTATTGCGGAAGTCAAGAAAAACTGTGATAAAATGGGAAACCTTTCTCTCTGGTAAATGTTACTTTTGCATTCACACCCAAAAGGGGCATTTGGCTGCAAGCATGTATAGTGGGCTATCATGCTCTGACAGACACCTCCTTGGCAACATCCTTTTAGTGCCATTTGTCAGATGTCTTTCTCCAGTTTTAATTCTATTTTTGTTTGAATGAACATCAAACAGTTTGTCTTTGGATTTTTTTCTGGCATTCTTGGATACTTACATTTGAGAAGAACCTGCCGAAAGCAGCTGACGCTGTGGTGACAGAGATCCCAGTTTGGGTCAGCCTAGTTGAAGCTTCTTTGGCAGAGAGTCATGCAGCAGTCTGCCATCAAGCTGGAGAGATATGCCTGAGACTTTGAAGCCAAAACTGAATGTTTTTTAATCATTATTAAGAAGCTGGTTCTTCTGTGAGAGAACTGTGCTATGATTTAGACCAATATGGTTAAAAATTTGGCCAGAAACTGATTCTGAGCATTGCACAAGTGTTGTTGTTGTTTAGGTATGCTAGTCATCAGAAATCATGCTAGGCATACAAACATTTTTGCATTGGAAAATCTATACCTTCATTAACCACAGCCACTAACTCACTTAGAAGTGTGAATAAAACAGGTTAGTGCTGCATTGGCCTGATTTTTTTTTTCACTGTACAACACCAATGTCCTGAGTGTTGCACAGGGAAATATCTAGGCCAGACTCTCTCTGATCCATGGTGACATTTTTATGGTCCAAGTTTTTAATCCAACCAACACATCGTAGTTAGTTTTGATATGCACACTGCAAACACCCTGTTGCTAAATGCTCTAATTCATACATGGCATAGACTTTAGTGAGAGTGTAAACAAATGGATTTTATCAAAAACAATTATTTGCTGATCAGAACAATAGCCTGTAGGTTTTGGAGATCCCTCAAGGACCAGAGTTAATAACCTCTAGTTCAGGTACACAGTCAGTGAACAGAACAAGAGATATATATGTACAAAAATGTTTTGACACAAGCTTAAAAATGGCTATCAATTCAATGATGTTTATTTTCCAAATGACCTTGACATAGTCATCAAAAGTGTTTGAAAAATGCTTCGCAAATCTTATTTGATTTATACATTATTGGTCATATTACATTTTTGCCAAGCTAAAAGTAATTGATACCAAAATAAATGAATAGAAACTAAACTAAAATTAAATAAACAAAGTACAACCAAATAATACGTTAATTGAATGTAAAAATAAAGTAATTTAATTTGAAGCTAATAAAGCCAAGTAATAGACTTGGATTCCACATATATTTTATTATCTAATTTGATTCTCATTTTATTAATGCGCTTTGTTAGGTTGCCATGTATTTGCCTTTGTTGTTTTTTATAACTTAAATTATAATTGAATTGTTGGATCAATCTAAAAATCAAACCATCCATGATTATGTGGCAATAATCCCAGTAGCCACTCTCCTCTCAGCATTTCACTGATGCACAAAATATTGGTGTTGATTTTACATTCTAGGTATCGATTTAAAATAATATAAGATTGCATTTACATAAAATTGCCACTACATTGTAGAAACATCTATGTCACTAATCTTTAAACATTATTTCCATTTCATATAGAATCTCATGAACAAGGGTTGTATTTTATAATAAATTTTATAGTCACTTCAGCGTTTCCATTAATTTTAACTCTAGTTAAAACCAAATAACTCAAACTACAATAGTAAGTTGTTTTTTTCCTTGGAGGCTGAAACCTCAGTTTCTTTAGGGAATATAATTAAAAGATGTGAAGGTTAGTTTGATCAATCTGATTGAAAGGGTAGATAAATCAGGTAGATACTCTGGAATGGTATATGAACATTTAACTGGAAAATATCACAACAGCAGTCAAAATGATCTACTTCTCCACAAGCTATCAAAACTTGTTATTTGCCATCTCACTATAAAGGAATCCTTTTTAAAATGGATGTAAGCTCCCACATAGAAGGGGAAAATCATTACTAACAAATTTAAAATCCTCTGATTCTAATTCCAGATAACTTGCCCATGCTGCCAATCTGTTTACTCCATTGCAAGCACTGTTGATAGGGGCATATTATAGATAAGTATTCTGAGCGAGGGCTGGTGGCCAGGCAGTAAAAAGCTAAGAATATTGAACTTTTGCCCTCTTTCCCCAGAGAGAGACTTCAACTTTTTAAAGTTACAAAATTCAGGGAAAAACTTGGCTACAACTCTGGACAAAGACCAGATTAAAACTATTAAGGTTGCTCTTCTGGTCTCAGACTTTAGACAAGTTTAGTAAGAATTAAAAAGAACACAAAATGTGGTGTGGATTTGTGCCAGAATTAAGCTTACCAAACTGAAAGGAAAATTATCAGATCTCTTGAAGGTCTCCAGAAATTATTTCCCAGCTGCCTAAAGTTCATGGGAACTAGCTGCAACCATAGAGCACCCTTGACTGGCCTGTGGCCTGCCATTATTGCACAGTAAAAGTTGTGCTTCTGTAACTTCTATCCAGTCAGTGCTTGCAATGTGTGCCAGCCTGAAAATGCATGAAATAGGCTCAGAGGTGCATTGGAGCATGCAATATCATGCGACTGTGTCTCACGTCAAATGTGTGAGACTTGGCATGTCTGGCCTCTGCATTACTCAGGTATGTGGAGAATTTATATATCAATAATGTGGAATTTAAAAAGGTTTGGCCCAGTGTTAATGATCAGGAATCTATTGGAATGTCATAAAATCCATATAGTTCAATAATATCTTTTAGGAAAGGAAATTTCCCTTCATAACCTTGTACAGTCAACATGTGACTCCAGACCAACTGTAATTTAGTAAACTGTCTTCTGAAATGAGCTGACTACTCAGTTGAACCAAACTACTAAGTTGATCTATCTGACAACACTATGGAAGTACTTTTACAACAAGCACTGCACCATTTTCCCAAGGTTCCCAAAGGCAATTATAGATGGGTAATAAATTGTGGTCCTTCCAATGACACAGATTCTGTGAGAGAATAAAACTAAGGCTGATTGTTGGAATTCAGTTGTCACATTTAACAAAGGATCAAGCTCTGCACCCTGTAAATCTGGTTTGGTAGAATTATTTACTAAGTCTGTGGGGGAGGTCTCTACAGTAGTTTCACTGCAGCTTATAATATCACTGCAATCATACATTCCCTTTAATTGGAAGGGTATCCTTAGAAATGTCAAAATGAGCTAAAATTCTGTGGATAGAAATGTTTCTAAATTTTGAAGCAGTTTCATTTAAAGTTCAAAATAAAGGAATGAATTATGGAATGTTCAGTAATAATAATTATTACAGTCAATAATACTTGTTCCTTTACCATTTTCTGCCTGTCGACCTTACCATACCTGCTCATACCTTTTGTGGCTTGTGTTTTCACAACTGATGTATTTTATTGACTCAGTGTTAGCTGTACAAAGGACATGAAGGCACAGACCAAATGGGAGCTTTTCATCGATATCACTGGTGAAAGGTACTTGGAGAATTATTCGGGGAAAGATACAGCCCTCCTTATCACAAAAAAAACAGAAATAGGCAGTATTGTTGTGTAATCAATTGTCTGTTGACCTTTCCTGTAACTTTTGAATACTTCTCAGTTTGTAATGATGACTGTGGAAACTTACAAACAAATATAGAAAGGGGTTTGCTAAAAGATTTTTTGGTAACTGTAATTGGTGCCTCTTAATAAAGGTGACTATGCTTTTATCAGAGGGCAGCAGTAGTACAGTATTACATATGTGACTTAAATACACTTGTGTACTAACTCAGCCGGGTTTGTGGTTAGGAGTCCTGATAAATGGTTTCCTGTGAGAGTAAATTGAGTAGGTCAAGATCTAATTAACATTTTATTTCTTATCACTGCTTGCTGACTGTAGCAGGCACATTGAGAAGCACTTGGAGAAAGGAACTGGGGAGGGAAGTGGTGGATGGGGGAGAGATGGTACAAGCAGGGGAAGGTGGCAGGCACTAATACCAGGGAAGAATTGGTAAGGGAAAGGTAGAGGACAGGGAGGTTGGCAGAGGGAGGATTAGAGGCCAGCACATGGGAGGAGATTGGGTCAATGAAGCAGTTAAGTTTGGTCTGGCAGGTAAGTGGAAAAACACTTGCCTCCTGGGCACAGCAGCTTTTTCGCCAGGTTTCCTGATGTTGGCACAGTTCAGCTGGCCAGTGTTTCAAAAAAAAGTTTAAAATGGTGAGGCGCACAACCTCGGTAAAATACTGAAATTTCCCAAATGCTCCTGGCTCTTGGGACCATGTTGGCTGCTAGTCCCCACTGACCTATTTCCATTAAAACCAAATGTGGGTGATTTGGTAGTAGGATTGTAGATTTAATATTTCAGCACCTTGTCCAACCCATTTCAGGAGGGTTTAAAATTGCACTGCAGCATTGCATTTCTCACATCTAAATTATAACACTGTAATGATTCAATGTAAATTGCACAATAGTCTTTCACAAAATTATTTATGATGATTATTTTAAATTGCCAGCAGCAGACTTTTAAAATCCTCACTAACTGTGGCAACACAGTAGGTCAGACAGCATCTGTGGTGAGAGAAACAGAAGTAATTGCCGTGGGTCAGATTGCACCTACTACCCAAGTTTGCTGATGACCCACACGCCAGACCCACCGGCATGTTTGCCAGACGTGGAGGGCTGGACAAGCTGACATGTGCACCCAGCAAACATCTATCAAGGTGGGGGAGGCTCCACTCTCACCACTGATAAAAGGTTTTAAAAGCTAATTGTCAGAGACATTTTAAAACCTCTTCAAATGGATTTAAATATTTTGAAAAAATTGTATGTAATTAAGTACATTAAAAAGACAATTAAAGAACTAAAATAATTCTAATACTGACCTTTGCAGGGTTGATGATCCTATTCTAATGGACAGGGCCAATGTCCTTATGTCAGCCCTCAAGCCTAAAAATGAGCAGTCTAATGCAGACTGCCTCTTCAGCATTGCTCCACTGATGGTCTCAACAGTGAAAGTAGGAGAGGAAGGGACAGTTAGAAGCACTGGCAACCAACGCTCAGTGCACTGCCTTAGACTACACACACAATTGAAGTCTAAGCCATGCTGAACTATGGTTCTGTAGGCACGATTAAGCACCATAGACCTTCCAGCTGAGCACTTTCCAAAATTTTATATTTCAGATTTCAAGCAACTGCAGGAATTTCTCTTTGTGTCACTAATATTAAAGTAGATTACTGTTATGACTATAACTAAAGCTACTGCAGGTATCATCCACCCTCATTTATCTGCCTCCTGTTATTTTTGGAAAGCAGCACCAACAGCTGCTAATCAGGCTGGTCAAGCTACTGCTGTGTAAAGATACCTGTGTGCAGCATAGTAACAGCTACTAATCTCTCTTGTGTCTCATTGAGCCTAGTGCTATGCTGCTTATAACTTTGAGTGCATTATAACCATTTGAATTGTATACTCAATGTGCATTTTCTGTGTGTTTATTTTATTGATATCAATGCACACAGGGTTGGGGTGGCTGGAATATTACACTGGCGCTTGGAAGATATCAACTTTGTTTTCCAACACTTTTTATGCTACTATTTCTCTTTCAATCTTTTACACCAGTGAAATATGTTTCTTTGTGTTCTTCCGGTTCAAAGATGAAGTTTACATTTTTGTTCTTTTTCTGATGTGGAATGCTTTGTATTCATAAGGCATCTTGGCATAGATGATAGCTAAGGTCTGAAATAATTCAGAACGTGGATGGCCGGGCCGCAGACAAGATTGTGAAGAGAGTCTCTTTGTTCCTTAATCAGTTCTGGTTTTTGACCTCATCCAGAGAACATTTTTGTGTTATTTTACTTCAGATCTCTTCTCTATTTGATGCAGTTGGGACTTGGTGAGTATTTGCATTTTCCATCTTGCGCCTCTCTATTTGCATATTTCAACTTGTGTCTCTCCTATTATGTCGCACGTCACAAGCGTGGGCAGACAGTCTGCTGTCAGCTTCAGCTAATGCTGCGTTATAGTTAGCAACAAAGTGAAGTATTCAAGCAGCTTAGGCTGAAGGAGCTGCTGTTGCTCATATCTTTTCTAGCAGAGGACTATCTTGATCTTGTCTGTTACCACTGGGAATGATCCAGATACAATCAGAAATGTTCAAAGTGGGAAGATCAGGAGTCCAGCCGTTTTGGATTCCACTTGAACTTAGGAATGTCATACTGTTACAGTACCTTTTAGCAGAATCACAGGATTAAGGGCTGAGGTTAACTTTGTGCATAACTTTAAAACCTCAAACTAGTTTGCTCTGCTGATATGCACTCCGTAGAAGCAATGTTATTGCAGAGGTATTTTAAAAGCTTTGAGCCAAGGATTTTAAAATTAAGTATGGGGGCATAACAAAGAGGTTTGTAAGTGGTAAATAAATTCTCTGTGGTTGATGTTGAGGAATCAGTTGGGCAGAAAAGTAACAAATGGAAATTAATCTAGAGAACGTGAGGTAAAGCATTTGGAAATGCGAGAGAATGGTGTGGAGGAACAAAGGGACCTTGGAGTTAATGTCCACGGAACCTTAAAGGTGGCTGGACTGGTCAATGAGATGGTTAAAAAGGCAAACGCATGCTTTCCTTTATAATGAGGCATAGAATATAAAAGCAGGGAGATTATGCAAGAGTTGTAAATTCTTGAGTGCTACATGATTGTTCTGGGTATTCATTTGAGAAAAACATCTTAGCCCAGGAGAGGATGCAGAGGAGATTTGTGAGGGTATTACCAGGTTTGGCTACTTGTAACTTTGAGGAACGAATAGATAAACTGGTATTATTTTCTTTGGAGCAAAGTAGGCTTTGGGGAGACTTAACTGAAGGGTCTAGATGACAGAGGAAACCAAGCCAGTGAGTATGAAGTAATAGGTAGAAGGAAGATGAGGAAAAAAAACTTTCACACAGAGTGCCTGAGAGGGTGGAAAAGGTAAGAACCATCATGACGTGTGAAGCTGTGGTTTGGTTGCTCTCGACAGTGCTGACAGGTGGAATTAGGATGGGGCCACTCTTTTTCAATCAGCACAGCCACATCTTTCAGTATCACAGGTTTTTTATGATTTCTGATTTCAGGCATCACAAGTGTTACTGGATGAGCTTTGAACTATGTCTTGCGACAATGTAAGTCACCTTAGTGTCACTCCAAACCCTGATAAAGATTTAGGCTTATGATACCATACACTTCACTAACATTCTTCTGTTGCTGCATTCAGCTATGAAGCATTTATGGAGCATTGGCCTTGACTCAAGTGAAGAATCTGCTTGGCCTACAGCTGGCTCTCTCTGAAGATCGTACATTTATGATTAAAAATGAAGCAGTTCTGGCTTGTCTTAAATAAAACTGCAAAATGCTGGAATACTTAGCAGATTAGGCTGCATCAAAGAGAGAGAGTAACCAAGTTAATATTTCAGTTCAATGACCCTTCATCAGAACTAGAAAAAGTTAGTGATGGAACAAAAGTTTTGTTGCAAAGGAAGAGGGGGAAATTGGAGTTAAAAATGAAAAGGAAGGTCTGTAAAAGGGTGCAGTGTCAGGGAGATTAAGTTACAGAAGAGATGGCAATGCAGACCAAAGTGCATGTTAGAGGTACAAGTAAAGAAACAAAAGCTGGGACCGGAATCGGGAGGCAGAATTGTTAAGGGAACTGTGGAAATTAGTGGGCTGATGGTGAGTAATGGTCACTGGCTTTTCGTAATCCAAGCAAAATGCTTAAGAGTTTAAAAGAAACTGCCTGTACTTCTGTAGGCTGGGACGGTGCATCTGTTCCTGAAGCTTGTTATTGTTTATGTAGCAACTAGACAAAGATTGGGACCAACACACAGATTTTAAATATAACCAGACTTTGTCATTGTTACAGTTATTTACTCATGTGGTTTGCAACTATGGTATTCCAAATAATCGTGGCACTCAGTTGAGGGATATTAATGGAATTGTTTCAGTAAGGCTGAATCATATGAATGGAAGAAGACTTACTGGACTAGCTAATCCCTGCCATCAGTAAAGGTTTCAGATAGAAAACCATGTAAATCATGGTTAAGAAGAGGTCTTATAAAATGCAAAATTTAATTGATTTCCTGTCGAGTTGATAAATAATGGAATTTCAAATGTGTGATGTAAGTAAATGGCATTTTGTTCCACATTAGCCTGGGTGTGTTGAATGAGGGCTGCTTCCTGTTCACCACTTGGATTCCTCATTGCTCTGTACTTGTATGGTTCACATCCATAAGGATAGATTTGCTGGTTAAGAGCATTCTGGAGCTAATCAACAAGATCATGACCATAACAGGGCCTTGAGTGATGTAATCAGGTCACATGGGTGGGTCAGAACAAGCCTTATCCACTAACTGCTGGGGAAACTTTTAACGGATTGCTAACCTTGCCTCCTCTGATTAGCCATCTGTCAAATCTGTCAAGCTTTTGATCACCTTCAAAATCTACTAAGTAATGAAATAAATAATTACATGTAAAGATGTAATTTTAAAGATTTAAAGCAAGATTTAAAAACACTTTAATTAAAGCAATACTGCTGAGATTAAAATTCAACAAATAACTTGCCTCATCCTTCCTTATCACCCACACAGCTGTAAGATCTCCATGACAATGATTGGGCTCTTGGACTCTGCGCCAGGTCTCCCTGGCACAGGATCCGTGAGCAGATTCCCAGCCTAAGTACTGGGGGATCTCATCAAATCTGTGTTCTGCTTTGGACTTAATGTGGAGGCCCAGTGACAGAGCCATAAGGCAGATAGTGCCAACGGGAATCTGTCAACAGGTTCGGGATTCCACATTTGGATGCAAAGAAGCACGAGTCCCAAACTTGCTAGTATTCAGGGAGATAAATGGCATGGAACTGCTGATATCTACCTGCAAGATTTGGTCTATCGTAGAAATAATGTAAACCTTCACAGTGTTGTTGTGCTGTTGCCTGTTAAAGAATGTGGTGGTATAGTATAATTCCAGTAGTTTCAAGGTGTTTAAGTCAACCAGGATTTCTGTTCATTGTCCCTGGCACTTTACAAAATGTTTACTTGGATAATAGTGTAATAATTATTGGAGACACAAGAGACTGAAGATGCTGGAATCTGGAGCAACAAACAATCTGCCGGAGGAACTCAGCAGGTTGAGCAGCAACCTGGAACTGGACTAATGCAGGGTTTCAATTTGAAATGTGGCTTCCTCCCACATATGCTGCTTGACCCACTGAATTCCTCCAGCAGATTGTTGGGGAATAATCATTGCCTGATCTTGACCTGGGAGTAGGTACTGGGAGCAGGGTTGGGGAACAACTTGGAACCACAAGTCCTGTGAACAAAGCAGCACGTGATTCCATTTGTAAAGCTTAAGAGACATAGAGGCACTGTGAAGTCGAGGATGAGGAACTTGTCCTGAGATTCAGACTTCCAGCACATGGCACACAGAAGCTTTTGGTGCATGTTATGGCTGAGCTCATGGTTGAAGTCAACAGGATTTAAAATGCAAACTTCTGATGATTGCCAAATTTTCCTGTGTGGAAAATCTCTAATCCAGATTCTTTCAGCACTTCTGGTTGCCAGCAACATCTGCTTGGAGCAGTAAACAACTTTTATTTCAAAAAGTTTCAAGTTTCCTGAGGGCCAGTGTACCTCATAATTTTGAGCAAGCAGCACGAGCAGAACGGCATTCCTAATAAACTTAGTGACAGTGGATATAAAGCTGACCAATCTTGTGGGCATTAAAAGGGTTCTTGTTTTAGTTGGATCTGAATAATCCAATGAGCTCTTTTTATGTTGCTCTGGTCCACTAGTAACAATTCTGGTATGTACCACCACTTATCTGATGCACATC
Organism: Rhina ancylostomus; assembly: GCA_030265395.1. Lineage (NCBI taxonomy): Eukaryota > Metazoa > Chordata > Chondrichthyes > Rhinopristiformes > Rhinidae > Rhina > Rhina ancylostomus. The sequence goes on along the minus strand of JARFYF010000012.1, from coordinate 21,302,991 downwards.
ACACTGAATACAGGGTTTTGTGGGCAGTTGACCCCTTCCTTAACCCAATGTGTTTTTTTAGAAAGTTCTCTGTGTCACAACATATAGTGGCAGCTGTGGAGTGCAATCTCAAGGTCACTTCCTTGTTCTCTTTAATATGGGCCACACTTAAATGAATCTTGTTGCACTCTGATCTGTCTGTATAAATGTTGTGTGTCCTTTTACTAGCTGAGTGACAGTCAAGCTAATTATAAAATACTGAGAAAAGAATCCAAACAAGCTTCAACTAAATGAAAATCAATAAAAATGCCTAGAACATTACAGCACAGCACCGGACCTTTGGCCCATGATGTTGTGTGGACATTTTATCCTACTCTGAGATCTATCTAACCCTTCCCCCTACATAGCCTTCCATTTTTCTGTCATTCCTGTGGCTATCTAAGAGTCTCCTAAATGTCCCTAATGTATCTGCCTCCTCCATCTCTGCTGGCAATGACTTCTACACACCCACCACTCTCTGTGTAAAACATAAAGCTTAGCTCTGACATCGCCT
>JARFYF010000012.1:21247371-21262449 GCA_030265395.1 Rhina ancylostomus | reverse complement strand
TTCAGTTATGGTCACCACGTCATAGGAAGGACATGGAAGCTTTGGAGAGGGTGCAGAGGAGATTTACAAGGCTGCTGTCTGGGTTGGAGAGCATGTCCTTTGAGGAGAGGATGAGTGAGTTAGGGCTTTTCTCTTTGGAGCGACAGAGGATGAGAGGAGACTTGATAGAGGTGTATAAGATAATGCGAGGCATAGGAAGAGTGGACAGCCAGCATCTTTTCCTCCAAGGTGGCAATGGCCAATACAAGAGGTCACCTGTTTAAGGTGCGTGGAGGAAAGTTCAGGGGAGATGTCAGAGGTAGGATTTTTCACACAGAGTTATGGGTGCCTGGAATGCACTGCCAGTGGTGGTGGTAGGGGGCCAATATGATAGGGTAATTTAAGAGACTATTAGATGTAACATGGATGAAAGAAAAATATAGGGTTATGGCAGGTGAAGTAGAGAGGAGGATAGTTGAATGGGGATAAAATTCATATAGTTTAGCACAACATCATGGGCTAAAGGGCCTGTACTGTGCTGTACTGTTCTATGTTCTTTCCATAAGAGACTGTTAGAATCAATTGAAGAATAAAAAATTAAAGGCAACCTTTGAACGTGGATAAGGAAATGGTGAGGAGGTAGGTGACAGAGAGCAGGGTCTCCATTGGCACCATATGGTTAGTGGTATCTCCCAGGTGCAGAGGAGCAAAAAGTAGCAAATATACATTGATAAATTAAGTGGATGAGCAGACAGAATTCAAAGTGCATTTGCTTTTGACCCAAGATAGGTAGGGGAGTATGTCTAGCTGATGAGAAGCCAGGAACTACAGAGAAGCAGAGAGATTTAAGAACCCAAGCACAGATCCCCAAAAGCTGGAGAACAGGTATAAAAATAATTAGGCAGCTTATGGACTGTTAACTTTCATCTACAGGGGCTGGTGTTACAGCTTAATGTAAATCCTAAGCATTTACATTCAGTGTGCTATGCTTTAAGTAATTTTGTTGGCACTGAATCATTTGAGCTAATTGAAGCCATTAACCATAAAAGTCATTCAGGAATAATTCCCTGGCACACAATTTTTTAAAAGAGAAAAACAGTCATTAATCCAGGAGCTATAACCTCTCACACTTGTTCAAGCAAGGCCACCCCCTCCACCTCATTACCTCCAGTTTGCTTCTTTGGGGGTGGCCTTGCTTGAACAAGGTTAAGAGGTTGGGATGATTTTGTAAAAAAGAAGTGTTTAGAATGATTTAATTAAAATAGTAACAGACTAACAAATCTTAAAGATCATTAGGATTGATTCTTGGTCGCTAATCAATTTTGCCATTCCACCTATTTTCAGCTAATATTACTTCAGCAAAACACATATAGATTGTTACAGATTAGGGGATTTGAGTGTTTCCAGTCCAGATCTTCAATAGTAATGCATAAAGAAAACAAATTTAAAACATACAAACAGTCTTTCTACTGCAACTCTGTGCTTGGATCCTAGGAACAGTGAGTACAGTGGATTGACCAAGTTTAAAAAGATCAGTATGTGCCAAATTTGAAAAAGAGCATAGGACAAAAAAAAGAACAAAACATAAGCTTCCATGTCACTGTGGATGTGAATGTTTTCCCTTGAATATTCCCAGCACAGGGTGTCTAATGTGATGAAAGGTCATTGTCAGTTGGAATTTACAGAACCCCTTGATCACATTTCTCCCTGCTCACTAGCTCAGAGACATTCTTAAATGACAGCATATGGTTTTGTATGCATAAATAAAAGCTTTGGTTTAAACACTACAATTACATTACTTTTATTAATAAAATATTTGTTTATTGTCATGGTACCATTAATGCAAATTCTTCTCCACTTGCTCAGGAGAGGACATTCTCACTGCTGGTAGGAAAATTTGGTGTGGTTATTTTGACATTTAATTATCAAATGCAGTCTTGGGAATCTCATTTTCTAGACTTCTAGTTGTATTACTTTGATCTAAATTCAACATACTTTAAACCAGATAACTTGTTTAGTTAAAGCTATTTAACAAATGAAACAAATCAAATGTCAATTGTTAAATTTAATCTTTCTGTTCAATTTTAGTAATCTGTCTTAACAATAGATTTAGATAAATAATGACCACCATCCAATACAGATAACATTCTTGCAGATGGCCCTCAAATTCTACATAGATTCTTCCAGTTTTCCACTGAATCAATGATGAGAGACCATTGCAGATAAGGAGCCTTCAGTTTTGGAGTATTGCTTGTAAGTGAAGAGGGAGGTGCTGAGGCACAGGGATAGCAGGTAAAGCCACCCATGATATGAGGGATATGGTAAAGAGTCTGGCAGCCAGGCAAGTGTTGCATAATTTTATGAATGACTGCGAGTAAAATCATTGGCCCTTCGCTCACATTTGTCAACTGCTGACACTGACCACTTTGGCATTATTAATAACTTTAGCTACCTGGAAGCATCATTCAGAGATGTCTTGAGGTAGTCATTTTCCCCTGCTTGTCCTGTTCTGGTCTTCAGACTACTGATCTCCTTCTGTTCTTGTTGCATTCAGTTGTACAGTGTTGCTTATAAAACAACCAAACAAACAAACTCACTGAATATGATTTAAGTGTTTATCCTAAGGTTTAGATTTCATTAACAGTAAAATAGTCTTGTAGGATTGGTGTTATTTCATTGTAGCTTGTGGATAAACATGACTGGAAGATAAAATAAAAACAGAAAAAAAACTTAGGTCAGGCAGCATCTGTGGAGGGAGAAACAAAGCTAATGTTTCTGGTCAATGACTTTTAATCAGAATGGAAAAGTGAAAAAATAACCCTGTTTTACGTTACAGAGGAGGAGTGGAGACAGCAAGGGAATATCTGTGATAAGGTGGAGACCAAGATAATCTGGATGACCCTATGAGACAGTGAGTGGCAAATGCATCCTACTCCCCATCTGACCTCTCCATCTTTAATCTCCTCCACTATTCCAATGAAGCCCAACATGAGGAACGGTACCTCATCTTCCATCGAGGCAATTTGCAGCTCTTGGGACTTGGTAATGACTTCGATAATTTCAGATGACCAGTTTTTCCTGTTTGTGAGGGAGCTGGCCAGTTCTAATGGAAGGTCATCCTCCTGTAGCATCTACAACTTCCCCCTCTACAGATACTATCTGACCAGTTGAGCTTTTCCGGTATTTTTTAATATAAAGTTTCCAGTGACTGCTGTGTTCTGCATTTCAGTTTCAGCATTATTTTTTCCTCCTCCTGTCCTCATTCATCTTCTTCCATTTACACCTCCTCCTGACAGACCAGCTATGATGAACAAGCATTCACAACCCTTTCTTAGGTTGTACTAACTGCATTCATGTCATCTGGATTTTCTTGGTCTCCACCCCACTGCAACCATTTCCTTTGTTTACTCCACATTTCCCCCTTCTCTACAACTTGAAGCTCAAAGGTTTTCTCACATTTTTGGTTCTGATGAAAGGTCACTGACTGATGAAATGTTAACTCTGTCGTCTACTGTTTTTCTCTCCACAGATGCTTGCTGACCTGCTGAGTATCTCCAGCTCTTTGTTTTTATTTTAAATTTCCAGCATCTGTGGTATTTTGCTTTTAGATGGTTAAAAGATGGATCTGAGATACATAAAATGTTTGAAAAGTACAGTAAGTCCCTAGATCAGAAACATGCTCAAAGTTTACACGTCAAACATCATGTCAATGATTTCCCCTAAATAGGCGTTGTTATACAGATGTTTTCATGTTTGTCTTGTCTTTCATTATTAGTGCTACATTGTAAACAATACAAGTATGTGACAAATAATTGATCTGCTGCCCTCTAATTTGATAGCAAACTTGTAATTCAGATAGTAAAATTCAGCACTTGTCCTGTATACTATCACAAAAAAGATCATATCAACGTGCAGTAAATGATCATCAGAAATCGACAAGGAATTAACTTACTAGGACAGTGCTTCTCTGCTAGTTTCTTCCACTGGGAAACTATTTACACCACCTCACACTTTCCTGTAGCTAGCCCAAATATGGAAACTTAAACTAGATTTGGGGAAGAAAAAATTACACTCTAATCAATTTGAAGTTCAACCTATACAAACTCAAATACACCAACTGTGAGTCATCAAATGATAGTGAACAAAGCAATTAATAAGTATCTCCTAAAAGATACCTGAGTTTACATTGAAAATTAGTCATGCTTCTAACAGCTCCTTTCATTAGCAGCATAACTTTGCCCTCCATTTTCATGTGTACTTTAGTTACACTATATACCACAAATCTCATTTCTAAGTGAAACTCAACAGACACAAGGGTATGAATTTAACATATAATACCAATTGTAGAAATCCTGCTAACTTTGGGGAAAGTGACTAGCAGTTGGCATAACGCTATTACAGTGCCGGTGACCTGGGTTCAATTTCCCACCGCTGCCTGTAAGGAGTTTGTACGTTCTCCCCATGTTTGCATGGGTTTCCTCCGGGTGTTCTGGTTTCCTCCCACATTCCAAAGACATACAGGTTAGGAGCTGTGGGCATGCTATGTTGGTGCCGGAAGAGTGGCGACACTTGCAGGCTGCCCCCAGCACATTCTTAGCAAGGCAAGAAGATGTATTTCACTCTGTGTTTCAATGTGACTAATAAATGAATATCTTATATCTTAATACAAGATTACTCAAGCAAAACAATTAAGGATGACTACTAGTTTAAAAAAAATAGAAAAAATTAATGCATTCACACTCAGCACAATGAGGGAATTGTTATCTATTATAACTGCTATCGCTGTAAGGTGTTCCAAGAAATGGAGATTTGCACTTGTATTTGGAGCCTGAACCAGAAATCAGCTCCAAATGATGATGAAGGTGCTATCCACAATCTCAGGCGATGGAAATAATTGTAATTACCATCTATTGTGAAAACAACACTGATTTCTTCAAACGGCAGGCTTGATTCACAGTGCATCTTCTGAGGGTTAGTTATTTAGAACATTAAACAGTACAGCACAGGAACAAGTCCTTTGGCCCACGACATTGCACTGAACTAATTAAACTAGTAATTCAATGCCAGACTAAACTAATCCCTTCTGCCTACACAATGTCCATAGCCCTCCATTCTCTGCACATTCATGTACCTATCTAAGAGCCCCTTAAACACCTCTAGCATATCTGCTTCCATCACCACCCCAGACAGCACATTCCAGGCACTCACCCCTCTCCGTGTAAAAACTCACCCCGCACATCTCCTTTGAACTTATCCCGTCTCACCTTAAATGCACGCCCTCTGGTATTAGACATTTCAACCCTGGGAAAAAGCTACTGGCTGTCTATCTGTGCCTCTCATGATCTTATAAACTTCTATCAGGCCTCCTCCCAGACTTCACCGCTCCAGAGAAAACAACACAATTTCTTCCAAGTTCTCCTTGTAGCACATGCCCTCTAATCCAGGCAGCATCCTGGTAAACCTCTTGCACCCTCTTCAAAGCCTCCACATCCTTCCTGTGATGGGGTGACCAGAACCGAACGCAATACTCCAGATGCAGCCTGACTGGAGTTTTAGAAAGCTGCAACGTAACTTCCCGACTCTCGAACTCGATGCCTCGACCAATGAAGGCAAGCATGCCATATGCCTTCTTTACCACTTGTTTTATTTATGTCACATTTGGAAAGCTATTACTGATTTCTTTCACTTTTGACTTTATCCAAAACAATATTTTGATTTCAGCAAAAAGTGAGGAAAGAGCATCACGTCAGCCAGACACAAGCAATAAATGAAGAAGTTTTGTGGTTTAGAGTGTAAGAAGGTAACATGTCCAAAAAAAAAACTTCATTCTTTCTCATTTTCTAAATGCTTTTATCACTAGTATCAGTTTGTTGTTAATTTTGTACTGGTGTAATTGCAGAATATTTGAAAATAAACTTATTTGTAGGTTTAACCTCTAAATATGCTTAACCTTCTGTCTGGAAATCAAATTAAATGTTGGGAATCCAATACAAGTTCTAGAGTGACTGACTCAGTAATAAAGCTTGCAATCTTAGATGTGAACTGAATGAGAGTGGTAAGTTTTAGATCACGTGGGACAGGTTTGCTAATGGAAGTGATAGCGGTGAATGCAGGAGGTATAGAGAAACTAACTTGTTAGAATTTGCTGATGTCTTGTCTTCAATGGTAAGCCAATCAAAATCACTCAGGAGGTTTCAAGCAAATGTTCTCAATACATTTATTTTTCTCTTGTAGAACTTTAAACCATTAATTCTTCATGTGAACTTAAACAGTATTAAAACTTTGGATTGTAGAGTTACTCTGAACAATGCCAGTTAATTCTGCAACCACTAGCTTTTAAGATCACACCAGATAAAATTACTACATTGTAGTTTTACTTTGTATTTCTGAGCTAAATATATGAAAATGAATTCAAGCTGCACTAAATTACTTACACTTGCCTAGGGACATGGCTCACTGTGTGGATTTTTGTGCCAAATTTGCTCCAGAGATTTGTGAATTCATGCTCCTTGGGGATTGGATTTTAACAGACTGAGATGTGATTCTTTTCTCCATCAGGAGTGATTATAATTAGCACTAGGTACAATTCAAACTCAGATCTACCAATTACATTATCCTTCTCTGGGTTATACATGGTCATTGAGTTTACAATGCCACCACACAATGTACTGTATATCTTCAAAATAAATTTATACTTTCTCATTTCTTGAGCACTTGACCTGATCACGACAAACTATAGTTAATGTTTGGTGTGAGAGAATCTGATTGAAGCTATAAACATGAATCTCAGATTTAAATTATATTTATTAAGTGTTGCAGTAAAATTTACAGATGACATGATTTTATCAATTTACCTGACTGTACATAAGTGCATCATTGAGTTCTGTGTGAACAGTAAACCAAATTGAACACAATTTTTAATGAAGTATTTACTGCTTATTAACAAACATGTATATTATTTAATATGTAGGCATCCTTTAATATGGTATTTACAGTAAACCCTGCACAGCAGTGCCGATTCTGAGAAGCCATGTAACCTCAAAGGTTAATGTTTGTTTCAGCACCAGGCAGTAGATGAATTTGTACATTTCTAATGACTTCCCAACTTTTGTTCATCACCAGGTAATTCTTCGAAACCAGAGTTCAAGTTACTGATGTAGGTGTTTGAGAAGGATTGTGACTGCTTGTGCTAAGTTGTCTACATACCCATCTGCCTTCACTGTTGGGTGCTGTTCATCACATGGTCTGTAAGTAAAATCACAGAAAAAGAAATCACTACCTGGATGCAGTAAAATGATTCACTAAAAATAATCCATCAAGCTTAAAGAGTTTATCATATATTCAGCAGCCAAAATAGGCTGTAACTGTTGAAGGTAGATCACAGTTAAGACATAATTTCAGTCAGTTTTTCAAATACTATTTCTTCTTTTTTGCTTGTGAGGAAATGAACTCATACTTGAGCAATGCTTTACAACTAATAGAGGCATAAAGCAATACAGGCCCTTCGGCCCAACAAGTCCCAACCAGCTGGTCCCAATTTCCTGCATTCGGTTGATATCTCTCTCAACCCTGCCCCTCCATGTACCTATCCACGTGCTTCTTAAATGACACTATTGTACCTGCCTCAACCACTTCCTCAAGCAACTCACTTCATATAATCATCATCCTGTGTCTGCAAAAGTTGCCCTCAAGGTTCCTTTTAAATCTTTCCCTTCTCACCCATGACCCCTAGTTTTGGACTCCTCTACCCTGGGGGAAAGACTGTTACCATCTACCTTATCTATTTCTCTCATAATTTTAAACACTTATATAAATTAACTTCTTTCTCCAAAGAAAGTTCTTGGAGTATTGTATACAGTTTTGGTGGCCACACTACAGGAAGGATGTGGTAGCAATTGAGAGTGCAGAAGAGATTCTCCAGGATGGTGCTTGGAATGGAAGACAGTAATTATAGAGATTGGATAGCTGGGTTTATTATCACTGGAACTTAGGAGGCCGAGAGGTGACCTTATAGAGGTTTATAAAATTATCCAGGGCATAGGTAGGATAGATGGTCAGAATATTTCTCCCAGGGGAGCAGAATTTGGAACTAGAGGACATGGTTTAAGGTGAGAGGGAAAAAATTAAAGGAGATCTGAGGCGTAGGTTTTTCACACACAGGATGGTGATTATCTGGAATGAGCTGTCAGAGGTGGTGGCAGAGGCAGTTAAGATTACAATGTTTTAAATGTACTTGGACAGGTACTTAGTTAGGAAGGGCATAGAGGGTTACTGGCCTAAAGCAGGCAAATGGGATTAGCATAGATTGACATCACAGCCAGCTTGGATGAGGTGGGCTAAAATGGCCTCTTTCTGTGCTGTACGATTCTATGATAGTGGAGCAGCTGCCTTGCAGCTCCAGCCACCTGGATTCAATCCTGACCTCTGTTGCTGTCTGTGTGGAGTTTGCAGTTCTCTCTGTGACCGTGTGGGTTTCCTCCCACATCCCAAAGATTCACAAGTTAACTGACCACTGTAAAAAGCCCCTACTGTGTAGGTGAATGGTAGAATCTGGGGAAAGTTGATGGGAATTTGGGCAGGATAAAACAAGACTAGTGTAGGATTAGTGTAAATGGGTGGTTGATAGTCAGTCTGGAAAGGGTCTGTTTCAGTTTGGTATGACAATGGGTTGAGCATTGGCAAATGGAACTTAATCCTTTCAAGTGTGAGGTGATTCAATTTGGGAAGTCAAATAGGGACAGGACATATAAAGTAAATGGTAGGGCACTAAGGAATGTTGATGAACAGGGGTCCTTAGTTCCCTAAAAATGGCAACACTGGTAGATAAGATATCTTTATTAGTCACATGTAAATTGAAACATACAGTGAAATGCATCTTTCGCGAGGTGTTCTGGGGGCAGCCTGCAAGTGTCGCCACACTTCCGGCGCCAACGTAGCATGGTGAAGGCATATGGTATGCTTGCCTTCATAAAAAGTTGGGGCATTAAGATGCAACTTACAAAATGCTGGTTAGGCTGCACTTGGACTATGGTGTGCATTTGCCGCACAATATAGGATGGATGTGGTCGCTTTGGAGCGCAGAGGAGATTTTGCTGGATTGAAGGATTGTAGTTATAGGGAGAGGCTAGACAGGGCTAGGCTTGCTTTTCCTAGAGTGAAGGAATTCGAGGCGGTAACTTGATGTAAGTATATAAGATTACAAGAGGCAGAGATGGAGGAGACAGTCAATTTTTTCTCCCATGGTATGGATATCGAAAACAAGAGGGCAGAGGTTTAGGGTGAGTGGAAGGAGTTTTAAAGGGGATCCGATGGACAAGCTTTATTGATTACACAGAGGGTTGATATGTAGTGCCAGAGGAGGTGGTGGAATCAAATACCTCTATGACATTTAAGAGGTGCTGGTCAGGCACTTATAACTCATAGAAGGATATGGTCCTAATGCTGGCAAATGGGATTTGTGCAGATGGGCAAAAGGTCGGTGTACATGTGGTGGGCCAAAAGGCCCCTTCCTGTGTTGTAGAACTCTACGCAAGTTTTAATCAAATTAGTACATTCTCAACATTAGCATAAGTCAGGACAACTTGTCTGGATGTCTGTTAGCCTGAGCTGGCTGTTGTAGTGAAGAATCTAAAAGGTGAATGAGAGTCCAGGCAAAGTCAAAGAACATGAACAAACTGAACTTTTAAGCTGAACATCATGACAGGTGTTTTGTTGGTGAAAACAACTGTTACTTATAAAAAGCAAGACTTCTTCAAAACAATGTCAGAAATGTCAGCATAGGGATAACTGGTTTGTAGCCAGCAAGTGTTCACAGCAACATGACCATTTGATCCCTGTTCCTGTCACTGTGTAGCTGTTCTCAATGACATTGTATTTTTCAATCACAAATATGAAACAAGAACTGGGATAGAACTGTTGTCTGCCAGATTAATTTTACCCTATTACTGATGTGTTATGGCAGCAGTATCCTTGCTCAATATTAAAGGAACTATAACATTCAGACTTTTGCACATTTAGCATCGATTATGCTGCACTTTTTTCTAAAAAAAATGTTTCCGTTTTCCATAGATGATTATTAATTGGACTGAAATGGCTGAAAGCAAGAAAACTCCAGAATGTATTACCCATCAGCAACCCATTTGAAGATCTGAGCTAATTTTGCACACACCAAGACGTCTATTTCTTGAAAGAGTAAAAGTAGAACAAAGAATGTGAATAAATATCAGTTATCGGTACAACTGATGTCCATGCTGAAGATCTAGGCAGATCTATATTTGTGCCACTTGGGTGCAGGGAACAGTATCAGATGTTTCACCACCTATCATTTGAAAACCAAAGACATGCAAAACATAATCCCAACTACTCACTGTAAAATAATAGAAAATCTAGCCTCAACCAAGGAGCAGAACTGTTAGCAAGGATAAGTGTTAAAACAAAGTTATGTTTACATGATTTTTATTATGGAATTAAGCTTTTGATATAGAACTCAAACCAAATATACCATTTTCTGTATATCAGTCTCCTGTGGGTGGTACAGTAAATGCTGACGACTTTGAACAGACTGCTGACTTATTTCCTCCTCTCTAGTGCACTGGAACTGTGCAGTAACAGTGAGTGGTGAAGAGCTGCCAGCTTCTTTCAACAACAAAAAAAAATTGCAGAAGGTGACAGTTTCAAGAAAACCAGCCAGATGGTAAAAGAAACCACAAAATGATGTTATCTAAGAGCATAAACTCTCTTTGTACACTCTTAAACAGTTAAATCTTAGATTATCATCTTCCAAGCAGCACCATCTCACACAACTAAATATCAGATGAGCAAGTCGGGTATGAATTACCCATCTACACGTAGGAAGAATTGAGCTGATTTTACACATCCCAAGAATAAACATTACATTGCTTTCATACTAAACATGGATGTATCCAATTCTCCATCACCTTTAACTATATAGCTTCTTAACTAACAGGGCAGAGCTGCGATCAAATGCCTGACAATGTCAGTATTTGACAAGGACTTTGGACTTTGTTCCAAAAGTGTCCAAGAGATTAATTGTTAATCACGAGAGACTCCAGGGCAGTCTTGTAATGTTGCCAACCTTTAGCATAACTCAGTGTTATTGGTGGGAGTGGGGTGGGGACTGGTGTTAAGAGAATCAGAGATCATACACCTTATGCATGTTAATTGCATAGATTGTATGTCACACCTCACCAGGATCGTCTGTCTCTCACATTCATCATTTACACTGGTTCCTGGTGAAGCTCCAGACCCACTGTCAAGTTTGGGCTTCCTGGGATCTAATTGTCTCCAAGAAAGACAGAACTGGTTTCAAAGAGTATTACTGAAACAAAAATCATACCACTTGGGTAGAGCAACAAAGTTACTCCTGGGCTAACCACTTGCACTCTGTAGTAATCCTTTATATGTAATAACTAACAACTGTTACTAGCACATTTCTCCTTTCTCTCATCACGCACCCAGCCATTGGAATTAGGATATTGCATTTCATCTATTTGCAATGCACATACAGCAGCTGCAGTCTACTAATATACACAAACCATTTCATTTAATTCAAGCGAACCTTTTATTTTCTGCTCACCAAAAGTTAATCCTCAATGCAACTGAGGTGGATTAAAAGTAATAAGCCTTTATCACAAACAATATTTAGAACTGACACCAATTTATGTAACTTTCTGTTATGGATTTACTGCATATTTAGCACATCAATACTGCAATGTCATACCATTCAATACAAGGGAATGCAACAGCAAATGTGCTGAGAATAAATAGAGGTTGAAGCAAAAAAAAGGGATATTTGTGTTCTTGAAACAGAAAATAAAAATAGAACGATAATAAGAAATGCATAAAAATAGAGCAGAAAAGCAGAAAAATAGGTGAACAAAAAGCAGATGGTAAAGATGACTGGCATTAAGCATTAAGGGATTTTATAAATGAATACAAAGCATAAGGACAAAGAAAGATAGACCATAATGGCAAAAAGTGCCCTTCTGTGGATGAAGAAATGACAGAAACATTCAATCAGTACTTATAAAGAATCTGAATGTAAAGTTTTACCTTGTTAGGGTATCTAAAGTGAATACAGAAAAGCCAGTAGTGGAAATAAACATTTAAAAGGATACTGTATAAAATTAAGTGGAAACTAGAAAAGGCATTAGGTTCAGCTAGTATATATCACAGAACGCTAATTCTGTGAGGCAATAGAGGAGACAAGGATCTAAAAATCCTGGGTTAATAGAAAAACTAATCAATTACAGAAGAGTGAAGCCTTGAGAAAATGAGATCACCATAAACATCCTTGTAGACCACAGAATGAAGGGATCCGACAAAGGTTTTGAGATATCAAAGGCAACTCCTTCAGTATTCCAGAACAGAATTGTGGACAGGTTACTGAGAACATGTGTGGGACTATCCCTGAACTTTCAAAGTCATGGATAATTAAAGAATTTTCCCATCAGCATCCTCAGCTATATATGGGTCAATTACATGGTATCTTCAAGGTTCATAAATAACACATTCAGTTCCAGTAAAAAAAACAGCAGTGTGACATTTTTCATTTTCACAGAAGTATGCAAATGTTTTTTGCTACGCTGAACTACTCAACGTTACATGAGGAATCCTCAGAGAGTCAGCTGAGCACCTACCAAACACTCAATTTAGAGCTGTGACCAGGACAGAGGGCAAGCTTACCTCCACATCTGGAAGTCCTAATTTGCTCTGTATGTGTGGTCATTGACCTCTATAACTAGACAGGATTGCCTGCATATGCCTTTCCATGGCAAATGGCCAACCCTGTAAAGAAACAGGCAACAAAAATGGCACCAAACCTCATCTTGCAGACTTTTATAGAATTTTATCAGGTACCTCCTGGTTTCCAGCAGGCAAGGCCCCATGGCTGAAGAGACTTAGTAGGGATCTGGGAGAGAACCGTAAAGAAAGGAAAAAAGGTAACAGTATATAGCTTCATTCACCTTGCAGCCTCCATCTTCCCTTCAGCTGAAAAGTTTAATTGAAAAGGGAGGATGGAGGGGGCAAGAAATACACAGGCCTTTCTTGAAGGGAGGGAAGAGGCCAGGCTTTGATCACAGGGGCCAGGTCCTGCAACTGAGAAAGAAGACTTTCATCTTTTCATTTCAAACAATGTGGAGTCTGGTCTCAGAGCTGCAAAGATAACATTCCAACTCTCAATGGTAATAACCAGCCTTTGCTCAAACTGAAGAAAAATGCACCCCAGTGGAATTAGAAGCCTACTCTCTGGGATTAGAATGATAATAGTCTGTGTGGAGATAAATGTGGTGGTGAGCACACATTCCTTTATCTTTGTGACCAAGAAGATTCATTTTGGCTGGATTCATTCTGATATGGATTTGTGTCCAACCTGCAGGCAGCCAAGTCTGCTACCGACTGCCTAGGGAGATGTAACATCTATTGGCTCCTAAATCATAAGTGTGATACAACAAAAAAGTAATATTTTTCAACACAAAGAGCTTGTTTGTACTAAGAAATGTCAGATACATGAGGAATAGGAGGGCGCTACATAAGGAACTGAGATCATAGCCATATTCACAGCAGTGTGCAGCTTGTCACTTTTACTCTAAAGCCAAAGTAAGCTTTCCAATGGCTTTTATTCACAGAAAGATGTCAAATGCATTTCAATTTGCTGTGGCCTTTGAAAGTATAATTGTTCAATCAACCTTTAATTGGATTTACTTTACATCCTAGTTGTTTGAGAAGAATAAATTTCAACATACGATGATGGTGTTTTCCATCCTGACTAACAAATTCCATGCTGTATATTTAAGAGAATGGCACAATGCCCAGCTTTGTCCGCAGAGTGTAAGGTATTTGTGCCTGTACTCAATCATGGAGTGACATAACTGTTTACAGACTGATCAGTCACATCATGATGGTGAGTTTCACAAAAGTAAAAAACTGCAGTGAGAACCAAGTTATCAGATGGACAGAAGAGGACAAGATTTTCAAAACTAAAACAGCAGCTTTTCCTCTAAACTTGGCTTTTTCCGCCAATTCAAACAGATGGTGGAAAACTGGACAATTTTTAAAAAAATGGAAATGAAAACAGGAAATGTGGCAATATACTCACACTTGACAACATTTCCCCTCTTGAGCTAAAAAGAAAAACCAAAATTAACAAATGGTTTAGGTTAGGCGAGCAGTTTGTAAACCAGCTGAAACATGTGGGTAGATTTGAGGTTTGGTGAAGTCATATCAGCCTGTCACCAGTGGGTTCTGAAAGGAGCTGCCAGCATTCAGTACACCATGGACTAGCAAGGATTTGCTGTAAATCTGGTATAAGCTGAGTGACAGATGTCAGCACATCCGTCTCTTGAACTGTCATTGGACTCCGCATGGAGTCAAGTGACAAAACCTCAACCTGCTTCGATTCCTTTGCATTATTCTGTGGAATCCACTAGCTTGATCCTGCCCCAATCAGACCTGGAGTGCATGAGCAGAAAGATAAAATATTTATTATTTTATTTAATGCTTTCAGCTAGTCCTACTGTTTCAGTGTGTCTTTAATTTATTGTTTATTTAAAATATTTTAATGAATTTAATTATTCCCAACAATCTTAAAAGTTTTTAAAATATCCCTGTATATCAAGATGCACAAACTGTTTAGAACTCTCCCAGCCTTAACAAGACACGTGGCAATGCCCATAGCCATGCGTCCTGTCAAAGACTATCATGTGCTTAGGAAGCAGATCCTCAGGGTTTGCTGTCTAAGATTGAGCCACCACTTAGGCCTCGCTGTATTGTGCTGCCTTGGTAGACAATCAGCTCATTCAGTCTTCTGCACTGATAAGGGCAGGTGGACAAGGACTTCAGGCATTGAGCCAAATTCACTATGATTCACTTCTGTCATTTTAGGCAATGCATCTGTTAAACAATGTTTACAATTATCCCCATGTAGGAGAGTCACAAATAAGAAGACAGAGCTACAACATAAGGGGCTGGTCAATTAAAAATGAGGGGAAGAGAAACTTCTTCTCTCAAAGGGCAGTGAACCTCTGGAATTCCCTCTCCTGAAGATGGCAAAGAACAGATCATTAGATAGGTTTATGG
>JARFYF010000012.1:21222865-21236099 GCA_030265395.1 Rhina ancylostomus | reverse complement strand
TTCTCTCCAAAGAGAAAAGCCCTAGCTCACTCAACCTATCCTCATAAGACATGCTCTCCAATCCAGGCAACATCCTGCTAAGTCTCCTCTGCGCCCTCTCTAAAGCTTCCACATCCTTTCTATAATGAGGTGACAGGAACTGAACACAATACTCCAAGTGGGGTCTGACCAGAGTTCTATAGAGCTGCAACATCACCTCACCGCTCTTGAATTCTATTGCTCTATCAGTGATGCCAAGGACTCCAAAAATCACTTTCCCACCATATGCCAACATCCTTGTCTCTCCACCAACCTCTCTGCCACCCCCTCTGCAACATGAGTATTCTGTTGGAGACACAATAGTCTGCAGATGCTGGAAACTAGAGCAAAAAACTGAGCTGCTGGAGGAATTCAGCGGGTCAGGCAGATTCTATGGGTGGAAATGGACAGATGATGTTTTGGGTCAAGACCCTTCATCTGGTTTGAAAGATAGAGGGGAGATAGCCAGTGTAAAGAGGTGAGAGGGAGGGGTGGGAAAGAGGTGGCAAGTGATAGGTGGATCCTGGGGTGATAGGCAGATAGAGGAAGGAAGGGTGGAAATGAGGCTGGGAGGCGATAGGTGGACACAGCAAAGGGCTGCAGATGGCGGAATCTGATAGGAAAGGAAGGTGGAGCATGGAACCAAATAAGGGAGGTGGGGAGGGAAGATGGGAACAGTGGGTGAGGGAACCCAGTGGGAGGGGTGTATGAGTGATGGGCAGGTGGATTTGGTGGAGGAGGGGAAAGTGGGGGTGGGGAGTGGGTGGGTGCAGGAGGAACTACATTCTGTTTCTCCCTCCACAGATGCTGCCTGACCTGCTGAGTGTTTCCAGCATTTTCTATTCTTATTTCTGCTTTACAGCATCTGCCATTTTTTGTTTGATTTTCAGATCCCAGTTCTCTCCATTCCATTTTCCTTAATTTATTTTGCCTGTCCTCATTCATCCTTCCAAAGTACAACTTTCTCTTGTGGGACTCACACCTGCCCAGTCAGTCCTGATGCTCACAACTCACTTGACCATCCTTTTCCCACTTCTCTGAGTTTGGTGTGTCATCTGCAGACTTTGAGATTAAGCCCAGTATCCCAAGGCTGTGGATTTAATCCCAAACTCTGGGAACACCCCAGTGCCCTTTCCACAACTGTTCCCTGATCTTTCAAAAATCTATCTTTCTCCACCTGAAATACTTCTAATGATCTAGCCACCACAACCCTCAAGAGGTAAAGGATTCCAGAGATACACCATCCTGCCCAATACATTATGGGCACATCCCTCCCCACCATCTATACTATTTACAGGAGGCATTGCCTCAGGAAAGCAACATCCATCATCAAAGATCCCCACCATCTGGGCCATGCCATCTTCTCCCAGCTGCCTTCGGTGAGGAGGTACAGAAGCCTGAAGTCCCACACCACCAGGTTCAAGAACAGCTACTTCCCTTCAACCATTCGGTTTTTGAACCAACCGCAACAATGCTAATCACTACAGTTTTGTAAAACTATGACCACTTGCACTAAGATGGACTTTTTTTTTGTTCTAATTGTGTTCTTTCTTGTAAAACTGTGTATAATTGATGTTTTTCTTGTGAATGCTGCTTATATGATGCTATGTGCCTGTGATGATGCTGCAACTGTTTTCCGTTGCACCTGTTCACACATGTACTTGTGCATATGACAATAAACTCAACTTTGACTTTGACTTTTCCTGTGAAACAAAATTTGTATGAGCCTCCTTTTCAAATGACCAACATCTTATTTTGTAACCGTGTGTTCCCTTGTTTGAGACTCTCCCACTTGTGAAAAGACCTCAATATCTACCCTGTCATGCCCTTTTAGGATCTTTAAGGACTCAGTAAGGTCACACCTCTTTCTTCCAAGCTCCAAAGAACCCAGAGCCAGTGGTCAAGCATCCATCACTACCCAAGGCTGTTATCTCTTGGCCAGTTTTGGATTCTCACAGCCACCAGCGCTGAAAACTCAAGGGCTTCAATTCATTGATACAAATTTACTGTGCAGCCAGCAAAATGGACAGCTGTAATTTGAACAGGAGATGGCAACAGTTTTTATACCAGCATTCATCGAAGGAGCTCGAAGAATCTAAAAATTAACTTGGCTGGACTGTCACACTTTTTCTGAGTTGATCAGATAAGAAGATAAGAGACGCCCTTGGCTGAGGGCCAGGAGGATTGTTTTGTTGATTTCAAAAACATCTTCAGATGGTTCGTCCTTGGAAGACCTACAAGGATTAATTGGGTTTGAGGGATCGAAAGATGAGAAAATAATTTTGGCTATAACCTCTTGCCAAGTGGAACAATATTGTAATAGGAGTAATTAATTTTGGAAGTATAAAAGTTGCAGGGTATAACATTTAGGACTGCAGTCAAAGGAGAAGACAACTTGGTGAGTTTCCAGTTAAAGAGTTATACAGTGGTTACAGACTGAATTGACTAGTCTGCTGGTGAATGGGCATTTGAGTACTTGCTTTTGTTCATTTGGATTTGTAGCAAAATTAGTAGTTTGCGTTTAAAGGGATAAATTGTCCATATTTCTGGGATTGGTAGACATGTCACAGTATTGTAATCTCTTGCTGATTTTAAGTGCCAATCGATGTTGGAGCCCTTGTTGTTTGTGACATATATTAACAACTTGGATGTGAACGGAGAAGGTATGATTAGTAATGATGTGGATGATAGGAAGGTTGTGCTGTTGTGGATAGTGTCCCTGATGATGGATGCTGCCTTCCTGAGATATCACCTCTTGTAGATGTCCTCAGTGGTGGGGAGAGCTGTACCTGTGAGGGAACATGCTGAGTGCACCACTCTCTGAAGCCTCTGGCATTCCTGTTGGGAGTTTCCATACCAAGCCATGATGCAACCAATCAGAATGCTTTCCACTGTACATCTGTAGAAGACACGTCATGCCGAATTTCCTGAAGAAAGTAGAGATGCTGGTGTGTCTTCTTCATAGCTGCATCTATGTGCTGGGCCCAGGATAGATCCTCCGAGATGTTGATACCCAGGAACTTGCTTACTCTTTCCACTGCTGACCTTTCAATGAGGACTGGTGCGTTTTCTCCTGACTTCCCCTTCCTAAAGTCCACAATCAGTTCCTTAGTCTTGATAATGTTGAGGAGAAGATTGTTGTTACGACACCACTTAACCAGCTGTCCTATCTCACTCCTGTACACCGCCTCATCACCATCCGTGATTCTGCCATCAACAGTGGTGTCATCGGCAAATTTCACTCCTCCCTCAGTAAGGTGTTTGCCTTGAGACCTCTTTGGATTTATTAGTGACCGTCTTATATTAACAACCTTCTCTTTATCTACACTAAGTGTGATGGGAATATCTAACACAATGTTAGATTAGTACATAACAATACATCTTATACTTCTGGCACATTAAGTAACCAAGTTAATGACTATGCCATTACAAAATTGCTGAATGTTTCAAAACATGAAACTGATAATGATGAAATCTACTACATAAAACAATCTTTAAACACAGCTTCCACTAAAAACCAATTTCTAAATAGTTGGCTAATTGTTTGCATTCATGACTTTTACCAACGCAGAATTGAAAAATGTTGTGGCCAGTTTAAATAGGTTTCTTGCAATTCTGGTATGGTTTTTTTAAGATGTTCTTTATTTTGCACTTGCAGGAAACTAATGGACAAGCTATCACAATCAGTCCAGAGAAAAACAACCTTGACCAATGCTATCTGCTTGAGATAGAGTTCTGAACACCAATTATACAGAAAATTCAATGTCTCTGCACCTATTAGTTAAATAACGAGATCTATTGTTTCAAACCTGATGCTGGATCAGATCCCTGAAACTTAAACTATCTTTACAATCCTTGCCTATTGCTGCAAGTATTTGGATAACTTGATACCTAAATTTTGTACTTCCTGAAGTATGAAGAATGGGGTGAATAATCATGGTGTTATTGGACAAAATGCATATTAATATTTTAAAAAATATTTATCCATGGGAAACAAGAGTTTTTATTGAGTAAACAAAAAATACAACAGATGCTGGAAATCTGAAAATAAAAACAGAAAACACTGGAAACACTCAGCAGATCAAGCAGCAGCTGTGGGAAGAGAAACAGAGTTGAAGTTTCAGGTCAAAGATCCTTGTTAGAACTCTGCCTGGAAATCTGAAATGAAGGCAAAAAAATGTTGAGAATACTCAGCAGGTCAGCTGGGATCAGTGGAAAGAGAAACAGAGTTAATGTTTCAGGTTGAAGACCCTTGTCAGAACTCTGTTTCTGATTCCACAGATGCTGCCAGGTTTAATTATAGTTGCCTCAGGGCACTATTGGTTAGCTGGCCCCTTACGCTTTAAATGGAGACTTAAATTCTGCTGCCTTCCTTTATAACACCAGTGTGAACAAGCTCTCACAAGCAACCAAGCAGTCTCAAAAATTAAACTTTAACCAAGTCCTAGGCTTAAAGGAGAGCATTAAAAGGAAAGTGAGCTACAGATTTGGGTAATTTAGGGAGGGAGTTGCAGAGCTTAAGACCTTAGCAGTTGAAGATAAGGGGACACAAGAGACTGCAGATGCTGGAATCTGGAGCAGCATGCAAGATGTTGGAGGAACTCAATGGGTCAGGCAGCATCTATGGAGGGAAATGGACAGTCGACTTTTCAGGTCAAGACCCTTTATCTGGAGTGTGTGTCTACAGACGTAAGGCAGTCAGTTTAAGAACCAAGTAGATGATGAGAATTATTTTTTCCCCAGCAAGTTGTCATAATCTGGAATGCAATGAAAGGACAGTGGAAGCAGGTTCAGTAACTTCCAAAAGAGAGTGGATAAGTATTTGATGTAGAAACTTTGCAGGGCCAGCATGACAGAACAGAGACATTGGAGCATGGGTAGTTCTCTTACGCACTGGCACAGATGTACAAAATGGCCTCCCCTCGTTGCTGTATCAGGCCATAATTCTTCTGTCTCTAAGAGCATACCCCAAGGTCCAGACTAATATCCCACAGCTATTTTTACATAAAAAGACTGAGTTTTCATCACAATGCCATTTTCAGGACCTTGCTCTGGATAAATACTCAGAATTAAGTGAATGAGCAGTTCATATCCAAACCAAAGACTTGTAATTATCTATCACCTTTCACGTTCATTTCAAGACATTCTGTGTGCTTGACAGGCAATGAAGTGCAGTTGAAGTGTAATCACTTTGTTAATTAGAAAAGGCAGCAACTAATTTGCACAGAGCAAACACCAAACACCCACAAACAGCAAATATGACAATGAGCAGATTATGGTTGAAAAACTGGTTGTCACCTGCAAGGACACAGTTGGTTTGTGGCTGGACACTGAAAGTTTTGTTCAGGCGCCCTGTTCTGGGAGATTGAGAAGCACACCACACTCAATTATTATGTGCTTCTGAACTTCATTTGCATTAAGAAAAGGCTTTTATGGAACTCACAAGGGAAATGAGGCCAATCAAAGACCCAGCCCAGCTCCAGGGTACCACTTGGGAAAGGGATTGTGGCTGACTGGAAATAGGGATGAGGGTGGATTTGAGGGTGGGATATCGATGGATAGGTAGAAAGGTTGGGGTGAGTGTTGACTGCAGGGGATTGATTGCAGAGCGGGTTGAGCAGGGGCGGAGGAAGGGAATAGGTACAAATATCCACCAACAGCAGTCTTATCTTCAGCTGCCAAAGTTCTTATCTCTGGAACTCCCTCACCACACCTCTCTGTCCCTCTTTTCCTCCTTCAAGGTTCTTATTAAAGCCCATCTCTTTGACCAAGCTTTTGGCTGTCAGCCCATCTCCTTAGGTGGTTTGACATTATATTATACTTGCGCAACACTACTGTGAAGTGCCTTGGGACATTAAACGGTTGGAGGATTCTAATATTTAGAACTGCTACTTAACCAAAACTAAAAGAACTAATGATATAGGTGTATTATCTGGCTTAGTTTAAACATTACAGATTAAAACCAAAGGTAGGGGTTGGTTATAGGAGGTGAGGAAGAGGGAGGGGGAGTGTAGATAGATGTCCTACCAAAAATAAAAGCATTATTTCTTCCTTCTGTTGACAACCTGGCTAGCTACTGGGCAGATAACTCACGAGACTGCAGCCAAGCACTCCGCTTGTATGGCTAATCCCAATCATTGGTAGGAGATTATGAGTAGGAGAATAGTATTTGTGGGAAAGGGAGGTGGGAAATCAGGTTACACAGTGACAACCATTGGAATTTCGTTAGTGGAGGTGGGAATAGGGAGGATGTGGTCAGGGAAGAAGATGCCTCCAGTGGTAGAGGAGAGGCCAACGACTTCCTTGAGGCTACAGAGGGAATGCTACTCCTGGCCCTGTGTTCTGACCACATTGAGCCAGCAGTGACTACTTCCCAATTCCAAGGTTCCAGGAGCATCTGAGCAGCAACTGTTTATCTTATATTGGGCTCACAGTTTCACTGCATGAACCTGATCTGAATAAGTTAATGAAACACCACTCCTCTCACTGGCTTACAACAGGTGGGTTGGGGACATCTTACCATTTAAAAGCTTTTGATCCCAATCCTCTCCTGCCTGCTGTGCAGAAGCTAACATTAAGGTCACAGTCTTCTGAAATCTTTTGCAGTCATGCTAATACACAATACTCAAAAAAGGTGCACAGTGTTCAGGATGTGGCAAGCACCCTCACACCAATTTCCCTTATTTGCTTATTACCACAGAAATAAGACAGCTTGCTTACTTTCTTTATGCAATACAGACCTCCCATTGAAATAATCCCAATAAAGTTCTATAACTTTCCAAACTCATTTGCATTGGCATGTTGAATGGGCTCTGACAAATTGTAATGTATTTCTTAAAAAAATCTGCATATCTTCGTAACCCATTCTACACTAAGAATTAGGGAACAGAAATAAGCATGTGAACCAGAGACTAAACTTTCAAATGCTGTTCTCATCTTAGTTAAACATGCAATGTCTTTAAATAAACAGGACTGATGAAAACTGAAGTATGAACTTCGTTATTAAAAGGCAATCTGTCTGCAAATGATCCAAAGTGGAAAGACCAATCCTAGGTTTCCAAATATCAGAGTTCAGAACAAAGCTGCTGCTCACTTTGTTAACTTATTGATGGTAATCCATATGTTTAACAATGTAAGCCTTTGTATGAGCAGCCAATCAAACTACGGATAGCTGTTTTGCCTCAAGCGTTAAAGTCATCCTTTATTAAATTAAGTGGCACATGACCTAAGATCAGCACTTTGGTGTTGATTACATGTGTTTTTACAAATCAGGAGTTATGGGCAGGGAAGAACAATGAAAGGGAAGGCTAAGAAATACCATAGCTTCTCATTTGACAATTATGGGAGGGAACATTCAAAGATTTAATGCCCACAATCTCTAAACATCTAAAATGCATAGAAAGGTTACAGCATTGCAAAAATAGTTATTATTGTTGATCGACAAACAGATGTACCACATATGACATTACACATCAAATTACAAATTGATTGAGTGAAGGTACTGACAACATTTAAGCACAGGTGCAGAATGAAGTAAATGGGAGGGTGCAGCATACAAAAAGATCTCAATCAATGGGATTTCCAGTAACTGCAACAGTTTGGGATTTTTCTTCTATTTGTTTATCACATCGATTCATTTTGATTTTACTACAAGTATTTTATATCATTTTTCCCATTATTTATGTCTACACATAGTTTGTGAATGACATGATGTTAAACAGTAGAACAGAGAGAATGTGGACTGCATGTCCACAGATCCTTGCAGATGGCAGGATAGGTAGACACGTTGTCTCAGCTGGCATATACTGGCTAGGGTACAGAATATTACAACAGGAAGGTAGGTCATCCCGAAACTGTATAAAACACTAGTCATGCCACAGTTAGAGGACTTTACTGTTCTGGTCATCATATTATTAAAAGGATGTGATAGCACCAGAGGATATAAAAGCATGTTGCCAGGGCTGGAGCGTGTCAGTTATGAGGAAAGTTTGGTTCAGTTCAGGTTATATTCTTTGCAATATAGGAAACTGAGGGGAGAGATGAGGAACTACTTTCAGAGAGGTTGATAACTAGCTGATGGAGGTTTAAGGTAACCAGTAGAAAACTAGCAGGGACTGGAGAAAAAAAATCATCAGAAGAGAACAGTGCTCTGGAACTCACTAGTTGAAAGGATGGAAGAGGCAGAAACATTCATCATATGTAATAAATACCCAGAAGGGCACTTTAAGTGCTATAGCCTCCAAGGTTTTGGACTGAGAATTGGAAAGTGGGAGAAGCAGAGATTTTTTTATCGCTCAGCATAAATACAATGGGCAGAATAGTCTCTCTCTGTGTCACGGATTTTGACAGTTTCCCTAAATATTTTGTTCTCAGTTATCCTTTATTCTCTATTTATTCTGTATTTGTCTGCATCTGTTTTCCTTTCCCCTTTCCCAAACCCTTTTAAGAGGTAATGAGGTTTGAAATTCAAAGGTAATTAAGTGGCGTAGGGATTGAACAAGAGTCACATCATTTTATGTGGTCAATTCCTCAATGATTCATTTTTCTATTGGAATACCTTTACAAGATTGTATGTTACAATATCTTTTCTTGCTAATCAAAGGTGCTTCAAGCAAAGAAATTATGATAAGTTATGACCTGGCTAATATTTGCTTAGGGAAGCACTGGAACGTGACATCATTGAGTAATTTATCCCCTTCAAAATGCTGTTAATGCATTCTATTGGAAAATACTTGAGAACATTGAAAGTGTGACCTTGTGAAGAAGCTTTCATAAAATTTACTGTTGGATACATATGACAACTAATCTTGTAATTCTGAATCTAATTCATTGCAATAGATTTATTCTGCTTTACATTTGTGCTATGTAATGAAGCCCTTATTCACAAGATCACAAAAATGCACAGAATTTTTCAAATTTTCCAATTGATCATATGGCCCATAATACTTCAAAGAATTATGAGATTTCAATGACCAAGACTAGCTCTCCATATAGTTGTAACATCTGGAATCTTTCCATGTAACGGTATTATAATACTTTGGGTTTCAATGTTATCATAACCTATATCTCACAACACTCTTCTCAAGCCACAAGAGTTCATAGAAAAAAAATCAAAGATTGAATGAAGTTTAATATTATAAAGAAACATTGAACGCACGTGATAGAAACCATTGATAAGGATTGATGAGGATGAATACTTTTCCTATCTGTGCTTTTCAATATTTTGTAAAGCCCAGTATTTCTCATTGGCTATAAAATCAATGCTTAATATCTGACTAAGTCAACTGCACAATTTTGCTTTGCTACTTTTTTCTTTTCTAAATTTAACAATCATAATTTAACCTAAGGGAGTAGAAAAAGTCACAGGGAAATGCTGAGATGAATAAAAGTGGTTGACACAATATGATATAGAACAAACTTTGATCTATTGAAAAGTACATTTAAATAGAGGCAAAAGTCTTACCTAGGAGGGATCTCAAACAATTTGGAGGAAGGGGTAACAAATTATTCCACATAAAAGCATTCAATTTTACCCCACAAGAACTGCAAAAGGTCATTTGAGAACAGAAGATAATCTTAGTTCCTCGTCTGCTCCAAGAGGCCACTTTCATTTTTAATCACATGTTGATGGCAGTATTGTGTCAGGAAAGAGGTAACATGGAGTTTTACTGATGAAAGCCAGCTTCAAAATCTATTTTGAAAATCTGATGAAGGATAATTTTCAATTTGGCTCAGTAAATCCTGAGTATTCGGAGCTGTAGTCTTTTATTAATTACAAACAATAACTTTTTTTATATATCATTTACATTAACATATCTTGTGGAAATAAACAGCATTTAGGGGAAACTCATTTGATCACAGGGAGAATGTATAAACTCTATACTGCACCCGAGGTCAGGATTGAATGCTAACTGCTACATTATCATGCTATATTTATATTTCAGAGATGCTGTAAATGATAGAAAATTAATGTTTATTTTATCTCTCCCAACTTTCAAGATCAAACATTTCATAGATAAGAGGGCAAATTGGCAAACTGTATTTAGTTCTCATATTTGCTTATGGCTCATGTGAATAGCCTGCTCTGGAAACAGAACAAAACTGTCTAATCACTCCTCCATTAGTCTTCCCTCAACCTTCAGCGAAGTGATGGAAGTATCATCCAGAATTCTATAGTGCCATTTCCCAGTAACGTGTTCAATAATCCTCAGTTTGAGTTCCTCCAGATCCACTTAACATTTAACCTCATTACAATCTTGGTCTAAGCACTGACAATTCCAGAGGGATAAAATGTTCTCAATGTTGGTACCAAGTGTCCTTAGTAAAACTGCAGTAACTGGGAATCAAAGAAACCACTCCAATCGTTGGTATCACACCTATCATATTTTTGAGGTTGGTCATCTTAGCACCAGAATATCACAGAAGCTCCTCAAAACTGTGGGGTTGTTTGTTCATGATTGCACAGAACTCCATTATGTTCACAACTGCTCAGATAAAGAAGCAAATCTTTGCTTGTTCACATCAGGGCCATGTTAACATTCAGAGGTAGCCTGGTAAAAAGCAAATTATATTCGTACCATTCAACTGCCGGCGATATGCGTCTCCAACATAGAGTCTAACACCTCTTATTGCCATTCAACAGGATTGCCATTGATGAGATCCCTGCTATCAGCTTTTTGAGGGTAACCATCCACCAGGAACATTACTGGACCAGCCACATGAGTACTTTTCTTAAAAAATTGATCAAAGGTTGAATCCTCCAAACAAGTGATTCATGTCCCATCTCCTTTCCATGATGTACAAGCTATAGGTCAAGAGTATTTTGGAATGGGCTCACTATTGTAATTTAGGAAATATGCAACAGCTAATTTGGATATAGATTGCTCCCACCTACAGCAACTTAACAATGACCATGTAATCTCCTTTGGTGATGTTACAATGGCAGGTATCATTATGTTTATAATGCATGTATAGTGTGATTTTCTGAATGTATTGATTTTCCTGTCTGCATTTTTCTACACCTCATGTGCTTAAAATGCATTATGAGCAGATGGTATAGGGGATGATAACCACCTGTCTGAATCTACAGCGATGCTTCAGTGAACCACACAGCAATTCCACTTAGGTTAAAAAGTACATTGTATCACTGACAACAATGAAGTGCTTCAGTTGATTCTGTTGGGAATGTTCCTTCCATTATAGATCCATCAATATTTAATACAAATAGCACTTGTATAATTAAGCGATATTGCAGTTTGCCTACAGAATAGGCTGCCAGTTCACTACATTTTGAGGGAGTACTGCACTGTCAGAGGTACTGTCCTTTCAATGAGATATTGATCAAAAACTCCATTTTCCTTTTCTGATGGTTCAGATGGTTGGAAAAATATCCCCAAGGGAAAATCAATCTCACGCCCCAACTTCCAAGAGAACAGGTAAAACCTTGATCCATGTCATTTGCTGCTTTTGATACCAATCTGTATGTAAACTATCTGCTGCACTTATCCAATATAACAACATCTCTGACAGAAGGTAATTCATGAATGTGAAGTTCATTGGGCCATTATGGTGAGGAAGTGCAAGTTCTTTCTTTGTCTTTAACATTTCAGATCAAGGTGATCTTTATGCACATTTGAGGTTATTTCTTTAAAATACTATATTCTCCATTACAACACATAACTGTAAAGGAGAAAAAATACAAACTTTAACCATCTTCTCTCACAAAATACTTCACTGGGTGCCACACTGAAGGATAACTTTGTGAATGATTTTTTTTCCTCAGTGTTGTATCTCGATCTCTATGCCCTTTTGTTTGGTGTATCTAAAAGTACTGGGACACTTTCTCAAAGCCTCTCCACAGCTCTCTTTCCCATTCAAATCTTTATAACTCTTTTATGTTTTTAGAAGTTAGTCTTCCAATTTTTTTTCCTCTAAAGGTTAGAGTTTGGTGCTGTAGCTACTTCCATTTCTGAAATACCACAAGCACGTTATAAATGCTAGCAGCTGTCCATGTTAAATGTTGTTTTCAACACTGTATACCACAGTTCCCTTGAGACTTAACAACATTAACATTTCGAGAGTCAGTCCTTAAAGTAACAGACCTTTAAAATTAGTTGTTGAACCCAGCTCTGTGATAATTTGCTGAATGTTTATTGGTGATGAAGAAAATAAATGTTGATCATAAAGACAAGTCCTTGCACCCAACACCACCACTGTAATCTTTCACTTTAGTCTATCTGGTGTGTTAAATCTGACCAGTGTTTGCAGATTATTCTACAATAGAAAGCATCACAGGAAAGCATTTTTTTTCCTGCTTTCATGATCTCCCAGCAGGAAACACCACTTGGGAGCAAAGGCCCTTGGTGATTTTACTCTTACCTCTCTCCAAGGCTAATAGCTCTTTCTCCTGATGAATCCAACTGACATGACACCAACCAGAACCAAACTTGGATTCTTTGCAGAAAAAATGCAACATTTTCCAAACACTACTTCCCAGTAAGAAATCCATGCAGGCTGGATTAGTAGCATTTAAAATGTAAAGCTAACTTGTTTATCTGGATGCCAAGATTTCCTGATATCTGCAATTAGACTTTTCTAAACATCATAGTCTGAATAATTCAAATTCATGTGTGTGTTAAAACAAATACAAGTATAATAATGAAGAAAAATCTAAAATTAGTGTCAGAAGTCAAAATCCAAATGAAGCCATCAGTTTACATTACGTAACACATCCATATATTTCTATTTTTTTGTGACATTGTGCCTTGATTACTGATATACTTGGACATCGCTTAAACATAAAACTAATCAAAAACTGAGGTGAGGGCACTTTGCTTGGCCTCTCTGACATACTTTGCTAATAATTGGTCCTCTCCTCACTTACTCACTTTTGATTCTAATATTTTTCAATATATATAAAATCGACCTTTGTGGAGTGAACATTAAATCCTCACCAAACGTAATGACTAATATGTATCATAGAGCAATACAGCATGGATATGGACAGGCCTTTCAGCCCAACATCCATGTCGACCATGGTGCCCACCCATCTAGACCCAATTTCCTGCATTTGGCCCATATCCCTCAGAGCCCCACCCCTCCATGTACCTGTACAGGGTGCTTCTTAAATTATACTATTGTACCTGCTTCAATCACTTCCACTGGCAGCTCATTCCATATACTCACCACCCGCTGCATGAAAAAGTTGCCCCTCAGG
>JARFYF010000012.1:21185279-21195667 GCA_030265395.1 Rhina ancylostomus | reverse complement strand
GAATTGAACCCGGGTCACTGGCACTGTAATAGCATTATGCTAACCACTACACTACCGTGCCTGCCCTTGATACAAATGTATTTAATACAATTCATCTGATTTAAATGCATTTAATCAGTTTAAATTATCTTTGTGTTTTATACTGTTTTAATTTGATGAAAAAAGGTAATAATTTAAATTGTACTTTTAGTTTTGCACAGTGCCCACATGGGTTTGATGGCGTAGGAATGTCTGCATTGAGCAAGTCCTCCCCCATCAGCAGGGAACCAATTTCCCAGTGGAAAACTGTGCCCAAAGGCACATTGTTAGAAAAGGAAGGGTCCGAGGGCAGGTGTCCAGCAATGTTGGGCGGCCTGCCGGTTTATGGAAGATCATCCCCTGATGTCCAGATGAAAGGTCACCAGCTTTAACATTAACTCTTCTGTCTTCTCCTCAGATGCTGACTGGCCCACTGAGTATCTCCACCACTTTCTGTTTATGTTGGACAACATGCAGCTGAATTAAGTAAATTTGCAAATCTTGCAAAAGCAGTGGTTTCTCCAATTTAAAAAGAACAGGATCACATAAATCATAATCCCACGCTACCAAATGAACATGGAACAGTTCAGCACAGGAACACGTCCTTCAGCCTATGATGGCTGTGCTGGTCATGATGCCAATTTAAACTAATCCAATCTGCCTGCACCAGGTCTATATTCCTCCATCCCCTGCCTGTCCACGTATCTGTCTAAATGCCTCTTAAATGTTGCTCTTATATCTGCCTCCACCACCTTCTCTAATTGTGCATTCTAGGCTGCTCGCTGTGTAAAACAACTTACCTCACAAATCTCCTTTAAACATTACCCTTCTCACCTTCAAGCTATGCCTTTTATTATTTGACAGTTCTATCCTGGGCAAAAGACTTTGACCATCTATCCTATCTATACTTTTGGAAATGTATATACTTCAGGTTGCCCCTCAGCCTTCAACGCTCCAGAGAAAACAATCCAAGTTTGTTTGTTCCTTATAGCTAATACTCTCTAATCCAAGTTAACATCCCAGTAAACCTCTTTTGCAACCAAAACTGCATACACAATTCTAAAGGTGGCTTAACCACAGTTTTATACAACTGCAACACGACTTCCCAAATTTTGTACTCATTGCCCAGACCGGTAAAGGTAAATATGCCATACACCTTCTTTGCTATCCTATCTACTTGTGTTGCCACTTTTAGGGAGCTATGGACTTGCACACTAAGATCCCTCTATATATCAATGGTCCTAGGGGTCCTGCCATTTACCGCATACTTTCCTCTTATATTTGACCACCCAAAGAGCAACACCTCATGACTGTCTGGATTAAACTCCATCTGCCATTTCTCTGCCCATATTTCCAAATGATTCATATCCTGCTGTACCTTTGATAAGCTTCCTCACTATCCACAACACCACCAACTTTTATGTCATCTGCAAACTTACTAATCACTATATTTTCATCCAAATCATTCACACACATCACATACATATATGTATACACACACACACACACACACACACACACACACACACACACACACACACACACACACACAACAGAGATCCCAACACTGATCCCTGCGGAACACCAATGGTCGTGGACCTTCAGTCAGAATAACACCTCTCCAATTCGACCCTTTGTCTTCTATGGCCAAGCCAATTTTGAAACCAGTCTACCAAATCTCCATGGACTCCAAGTGCCTTAAGCTTCTAGATCAGCCTATTATGAGGGAACTTGTCCATGAAGACAACATCCACTGCCCTACCCTCAAATCATCTTTGCTACCTCCTCAAAAATCTCAATCGTTTGTAAGACATGACCATCCTGCACAAAGCTATGCCAACTATCTCTAATGTCCATGTTTTTCCAGATGTCAGTAAATCCTATCCTTATGAATCTTCTCCAATAATTTCCCTACCACTGATGCAAGGCTCACTCACCTATGGTTTCCTGGTTTGCCCCTATTGCCCTTCTTAAACAAAAGAACAACATTGGTTATTCTCCAGTCCTTTGGGATCTCACCTGTAGCTAAAGGGGATACAAAGATCTCCATCAAGGCCCCAGCAACCTCTTTAATCAATAACCTAAAATATGTTCCATCAGGACCTGGGGATTGAGCTGCATTAAATGTTCTTCAATAGACTAACTAACTCCTCCTTCTTGATAGCAACATGCCATAGAATATCAGCATATCCTTCCTTCTCTCCCCAGCATCCATGTCCATCTCTTTGATGACCAGCAATGCAAAGTACTCATTTGGTATCTCACTCACTTCCTCTGGCTTTATCCCTGAGCTCTACCCATAATGCCTCAATGGATGAGCCCTCCAGGTCCTTCTGTTTAAGTGCAGCTGTGACATTCTCCTTGATCAGTACCGTAACTTCCCCATCTCCTTTACATCACTTTCTATCACCTTGGAAACATCTGAACCCTGGAATGTTGAGCTGCCAGTCCTGCCCTTCTCTCAACCATGTGTCTGTAATGACCACAACATTGTAGTCCCATGTACCAATCCAGGCTCTAAGCACATCTACCTTACCCATAATACTCCGTGCTCATTAACTTGGTCCTGCCTGTGCTACCTTTTAGATTTACTTGACCTAACCTCCACTTTACCCCCTCAATCCTTCCACTTGCTGATCCACTGCTCTGGTTCCCAATATCCCTCCTACATGCTACTTAAGTCCTCCAAGGTAGCCATATTGGTGCCCTCTGGTTTATGAGCAACCTGTCCTTCTAGTACAGATCCCAGCTGCCCTGTAAGAGAACACAATGATCCAGGTATCAGAAGCCCTCCCCTCTGCTCCAGCTCCTAAGCCTTGCATTCAACTGTACTGTCTTTCTATTTCTTACCTTGCTTGCACACAAGTAATCCTGAAATTACAATCTTAGAGGTCCTGATTTTTTTTCCACAATTTTCTACCCAACTCCCTAAATTCTCTTTGGCAGGATTATGAAGATAAGTACATGAAGATTATGAGGAGCAGAGGTGGAGTAAATAAGAGCAACCCATTGTTCCAAGTAGAGGGATCAACAAACAGGAGCAAAGATTTAGAGTAATTATTTAAAGGATTAGAGGGAAATGAGAAAGGTATTCTTCCCCTAGAGACTGATAGTATACAAAAGGATTTGAGAGGCAGAAGCCCCATTTAAAAAGTATGCTGATCTGTACATGAAGAATTATGACCTCTAGAATTATGGATCTCAAGCTGCATGTTCAGATTAGACAAGGCAACTGTTTTTCTCAATTGCCATGGACACCACGGACCAAGTGGGCTTTTCTGGTTTGTAAATTTTCATGGTTTCTCTGCTGAACACAGATAGCTGGGGAGAACAATTTCAAAGATTCAATAGACTAGCAAGAGAGGAGACACAGTTTAGATGAAGCACCACAAAAAGTATTTCATAAAAATATTTAGGCCAAGCATGATTAACATGAGCATTCGGGACATTCTCATTTCAATTAAAGAAATAGGTATCAATTTCTACAAGCATTTAATTAATTTAAAAGATCTGCATTTCTTATTTTGAATAGAATTGTCAGAATCTAATAGTTGTTAACAAACCAGAATTTTTTTTAAAAAAAGAAGCAACCTTTGAAAATGCATGACATGAAATCTCTGAATAAACTTGCCAATTCTTGTTGGAGATATCACTGATGGTTTCATCACAAGACAATGCACAAAAACTGTAGCTGACAGACCCCTTGATTTGCAGACCTGATACTTTTGCTGATCACGAGGGCTTTAAGGTCACAAAACATGGTCAGGTTGGCTCCACTCTCAGGGACGGTATCCCTCTGAAGGTCCTAGAGCACTTAACCCTTTCACATCCCATTGTCCACCTTCCTTGTTGCTGTTTTTTGCTAGCTCCCCTCCCTGTTCTCTCCCATCTCTATGGATGCCTAACTAGCAATTGCCATCTGCAAAATGCACAGATTGGGGTTTAGCTCTTTTAAAAAAAAGGGAAGTAAACCCTAATAACAATTTCTTACAGTAGAGGTGCCCAATTTGCAAAACTCTTTTTGTGATTTTGGACTTGACATTAGAGCTATGCACAGCACCTACCAAAAATAACTAAAGTTCAATATATAGGTAAATTTATTTATAGGTTTTCTAATTTTGGGTTCAAGAGTTTTTGGACTTTTATAACTATCTGCTTCCATTTGGTGACATAATTTTATTGAAAAATACTTTAAACTATAACATTCTATTGTAATATTTTTGATGTAACATTATATTAGCCATGCAGTCTTAGAAAAGAAAGGAAGATTTGGTGTATGAATTCCAAGTACCTCCAAGGCCTTCATGTAAACTCCAACATCAAGTTTCAAGCCATCTGTTTCCTTATAATATCTCCTAAAGTATGGAAACAGAAAGTACAGAGATAAGTATATATAAAAATAGAAGGGATGCAGGGAGCTTGGCTGCAGCATCCTGCATATTTAAACATAGCACCTCTTATAGTTTCCCCCCTTTAGTGAAGGGCCAAACAACTGATAACAATAATAATAACAACTGATAACAACCAACTGACAACAACTATATTCAGATAGCAAGCATAACAAGAAAGATGGATGCAGCTCAATCTTAAATTTGTTTTGAGTAGCAGTAAATATCTTCTGATAGTTTTAGTTCCAATGTGGAGCTCATTTCAGCTAAGTAAGAATGAGTCAAATGACTTCCTGCAAAACACGAATATTAAATGAAGGTGATCAAGCATTTCATTGTCAATATGCAGAACAAATCATATTGCTCTGTAAAGTCTCTCAAAATAAGCCTGCATTAGAGGCAAAATTCATCAGGAAATTTGAAGAATACTGAAGAAAGGATAAAATTTAAAATGTTTCTCTGTCATTACAAGCTAAAATAAACTTCTAAAGAAATTCATATTGTCCTCTCTCTTAAATGTAATTCACCTTCACTCAAGCAAATAATGTCAGCTGAGTGACAGAATTATTGAGCAAATAATTTTTTCTGAACTATTTCTGCTCTATGCCAGATGGACTGCATTAAGGCCCCCGACAGCAGATGAGAAATGCGCAACATGGTCGGACATGGTTTTATAGTTTATCTTTCTGCCATTTTCAATTATACACCAAAGCCTCTCTTTCAAATGACCACTTGACCTCTGCTTGAGCAGCCATTAACCTTCCATAGCCTAGCATAAGCTTACACTGGCATGACCAGAGACATTACACTACCAGTTCCATTTCCCACCTAAAATAGATGCTGAATGTAAATCAATACATTTACTCAAGTCTCCTGAGTAATGTTGTCATGCTGGCATAACTTTTCAACTTCCCATTTTCTGATAAAAGTACAGAACCATCTTGACAATTCTGAGTTTGCTCTGGAGTCACACTGTATTTTTATCAATCTAGATAAGAATATTCACACCTGCACAAATTACTTCTCAATGCACTAATTTTTAAACATTGCAATTGTGTTTTTGAATGAGAATGGAATTAAATATTATACTTTATTAATAATAAATTTTTACATTGATTCAGCTATGTATTTTGTGAGCATCTGTCCACACCTGCCTGTTTGTTTTCCCCTTTGTTTGCTTGTTTACTTGAATAAATTCAAAGCTGAATGGTGGACAGATTTCCAGGTTGCTATTAGTGCTCTTTTAATTTGCCATTAGAAGGTGCCAAGGTGCATGTACATGCTATTCTTCCCATTCTTAACAATGAAGGGAGTTCTACCCTAACACAGAGGTGGCCTGTTTGCAACCCAGGAGGTCAATAACAGAGAAGAGGTGTACTAATCCTGCAAGTTTAGCTAGTGAATGACATCACTGATGCAAAAGTCATGTCAGAGATCCAAGGATGATTTGTGCCCAGAAATGCCTAGCTGAATTTTCAGATTGACACAAAATGATCTTGAAATGGTGGTTTCCTCATTTTCACTCTAAGAAAGAAAAATCAGTTTTCAACACATAAAACTGGGGAAGAAAATGTATCATGTAATTTGGGACTTACGACCAAAAGTTCTCTCTCTTTTATATTGTTTATTTTTTAAAAAAAAGAGGATTGGAAGTTCAGAATCTATTGCATGAACTCATCTTCACCCATATGATGAGGAAACAAGTGATTGAAATTTCTAATCTAGAATACAGCCTGAAATATAGACACAGAGAATTTAAAGAATGATAAAATTTTATCTCAGAAGTGTGAAAGACAGAGCCCACCATAATATACTTGATTGATTTTCCTCAAACCAATAAATGCTACTGTTTAGTAACTGAGAAACAAAATTAATTATGTAATTAATATATTCCTTATGCAAAATCTGGTTTGAGCTTTCTTGCTAATTGCATGTTCTTCATTGCTAGGTGACTGCACTATTTTGAGTTTGAAAGTTTCCCTGTCAGACATGACAAAGGTCATCTTTTTCAAATGATAACCATTTTACTCGTGTTTAATGTCTACCTAATAGATAACCAGAAGTTCAATCTCCTCAAGTAATAAAGAATTCAATCGTTGAGTTGACCAGTACCTCTCTCCTCTCTGACACCTTCTGACTCTGCGTACAGCCAGAGGCAAGCATTGTTCAGGTAAATCTCTAACTAGGTTATGCTCACAGCCTGATTTGGTCACTTAAGGCACCAAGATGGCAATCAATGGGCAATGTTTAGCCTATCCCACAGCAAATTTTACTAAATAGGTTTTATGAGTTTAAGTACTGAATTATTTCAGTCCAAATTGTAAAAACCAAAGCCACCAAATATCAAGGCCTATCGAAACTGTCATGTTCTTAGGTGCATAATTTCTCCCCTTTGAAGTATTTCTCTCTTGATTTAGTTTCTTCTTTACAAGGGGTGTTGTGTAATACATTTGGCTATATCTACATTCACCTTTCCTATCATCCATCATAATTATCCAATAACACCCATCTTCAACCCACAGCATCCCCTCCCTCCATATGGTCCAAGTGTCCATCTGCTTGACTTAAAATAGTACTTAGTCTTGCCTGCTCAGTCCCCAGCCAACCATAGGTGTAACAACCTACATTCAAAGAGCAACTGGGAATACATTTCTGTAATACTAACCACAGTGACATCTCAAGAAGAGAAAAAAAAACTTAGCCAGCAGCAAGTTCAAGTTTAGACCAAGGAGGAAATCAAACAAAATAAATTAAAATACAAAATGTGCCCGCAAATTGTTATTGGAGAGCATTACAACTTTACAATCCTCACACAATGGATCAGCCAACCAAAGAAGTCTTATTGTTTAATAATTTCTCAGAGACATCATGAGGGGAATCTGATTTTTCCTCCATTTACATAATTTAAAACACAATTATGCACACAGCAAGAACACTTGCACACTTTAAACCATTCATATTCAAGAAGGAAAGCCTGTTACCCTCTGCCAAGAGAAATCAGGACAGGTTTCTCCAGTCCCATCAGAAGTTGAAAAGCCTCATTCATGTTCTGGTATGTAAAATACTCCGCAGCATCTCCAATTATAACACAGTTCGGGTTCGACTGGTCAATCTGGTTAAACTCTGGTCGAAGATCTATAATTAAATTGAAAGATAGAAACACATTAAGTGCTGTGCTGTCAGCTTTGTCACTTCATCAGTTTAATTTTCAAATATTTCTGGAACCATACAGCACTGAGACAGGCCCTTTGGCCTACCAAGTCTATGCTGACCATCAACCAACCATTCACACAAATCTGACTTTATTCTTCCTACATTCCCATCAACTCTGCCCCCCCACCCAGATTCTGCCACTCACCTACACAATACTGACAACTTACAGCAGTCAATTAATCTACTGACCTGCCCATCTTTGGGATGTGGGATGAAACCGGAGCACCTGGGGGAAACCCATGCAGTCATAGAGTAACTATGCAAAATACCTTAGAAGTTCAGTTGTAAAGATGAGTTAACAGCATGCAAGCCATTTTCTCTCTTCTTACAACATTCTTATAAATACCCATCTAATAATATTTCTAGCAATAGTATGGGGAAAAAAATAAAGAATTTGGTACAGATGGAGAGTTGGC
The DNA here is from genome assembly GCA_030265395.1 of Rhina ancylostomus. Classification (NCBI taxonomy): domain Eukaryota; kingdom Metazoa; phylum Chordata; class Chondrichthyes; order Rhinopristiformes; family Rhinidae; genus Rhina; species Rhina ancylostomus. The sequence continues at coordinate 21,187,632 of JARFYF010000012.1, read as the reverse complement.
CACACACACAAAAATCTTAAAAATGTCATATCTCCTGATAATGGAAGAAACATATGATATTTTTCAACAGAATGACAAATGTTGAATGTTTTGGTTGATAAAGTAGAGGTAATCTGTTCTGCAACATCTCCTATTGACCGTGAAAAGCAGTCTAGTTCTTCAATGTCAGTATCTCACAGCTATGCCAATAAACTAGTGATGTAAACAGCAACAATGCCATCCATTTCCTGATCTTAGTTGGAAATAGCTTCAATAGTTGGTCCAAAGCCCACATCAGATGGTGGTGAAATAGTCATCACTTGGATGAGTGCAGCTGCAGCATTCAGAAACTTCAGTACCAACTGGGACAAAGCAATTTGTTTCCCTTATGATATATACCATAGGCAGAATACAGTGCAGAAACCCAAACTTGTATCAATTGAAAATTTAAAAAACTGCAGATCCTGGAAATATGAAATAAAAACAAAAAAATGCTGGAAATATTCAGCAGGTCAAGTAAGAGGCTGCCTGGTCTTCTGAAAGTTTCCAACAATTTCTCCTTTGATTTAAATTTTTCAATTAAATGACCTCTAGCAGCAAGCAGAGCATGAACAGTGGCATCCTACCACGAATGCCCACGATATCTCAAAACACACACCATGTTGAAATAGATGCATATCATTCCCTTTACTCTGAGTCAAGGTCCTACAGTTCCATATCCAACCACTTTGTAAAAGCAGGGGCAGCACAAGTAGTCCAGTGGCTAGAAAAGGTCTCATCATGATTTTTTTTTCAGGGAAACAAGTAACCATCAATGAAGGCAGGCTTGAAAATAAACAAAAAACAGAAGCTGACAATCCAAAATAAAAACACAAAATCCTTTAAAACTCAGCAGGTCAAGCAGCATCTGTAGAAACAGAAACAGACTACACTTCATCAGAATTCAGGCTTCCTGTGTACCAAAAGACAATCAAAATGCTGCATCTTTGGCATAAGCAATCAAACAAAATTGTGTTTCAACCCTGAGTTGTTCACAAGTGTTTGCTCTAAATGACACCAAAGGAGGTTTGGATATTACCAAGCAAGCATGCTGAATTAATAAGTGAAAAAATTTAACCTAAAACTCTCCCTTTGTGAAAGCTCCACTATTCTGCATCCTTTCTGAACATACACATGGGGTGTTTGAATCCAGCTCTGTATAAACTATTAGCATTTCATGTACAGCTCTCAGATGGCAGAAAAATTTGAGAAAGTAGCCAATACAGGGGCTCCCTGGGTTACACTCGACCTGACTTACAGAAATCTGACTTTAGGAAAATTGTCCCATACATTTTTAAAGCATTTTTCCAGATAGTAATAATAATACATTTCCATTAGTTTAATTATGGGTAGTGTTAGGGTGAATATTCAATGAAATGAAGGAATTATAGCAAGTATATGTAGAGTGATACAATATGGGTAGCTATAGAAAGTGGACGTTTCTCACTCACGGAGAAGTCAGCTGACGGACAGTTCTCAGGAATGGAACCCTTATGTAACCCAGGGAGTGCCTGTATTTAATAGCCAAACAATATTCTCTTATTGATCAAATTACAGAAGCAATTTAAACTATTTTAAAAGCCCAATGAATGACAATGAGTTATAGAGACACTGAACTGCCTTTAAGGTATTTGGACAAAATTGTTCTTTTCTGATCTTGCACATTCCTGTGTTCTGCATGTTTTACTTCTTAATGAGGATGGATTCCTGGAATTTACCATCAGGGAATATTTTTAAATATGCTTTTTGAAATTATTATGCCTGAGAGTATTTCATAATGATCTGGCTTTCATAACCTTTCACCCATTAACCAGACATAAGACGTATATTCCTAGTTCATCGTATCACATTATCTGTCTTGTGAAGGCAATTTAGCTAATGAAGAAACTGTTAATAGTAACTACTTAAAACAAAACTGCTTCACTTTCGGACCATGTAATTTTCTCTTTTCAATAAATAACAAAACATGAGACAGAGTTCTAAGAAACACAAGAATGGGAGTAGGACAAGCTCCACAAGCACATTCAATTAACTTATTGTTATTCCCTCCCAACAAAAAAAACTTGAACAGCAACAAACATTTTGAATTCTAACCATCATGTACAAGAAGATGAGGTCTAAGACCACGTTCCTTCAGCACTTGACAAACAGCAGGGGCAGGAGCAAAGACTTCATCCACAGTAATATCAAACCCCAGATTCTGCAACTTCTTCACAAACTTTTCCCGAGTAGCTTGTGTTTCATTGGTACAGAAACGCACTTTTAAATTGGCTTCTTTGAGTCTGCATCAGAAAGAAAAATAAACTTTAAAATTTAAGGCATTAAGTCAATGCTG
>JARFYF010000012.1:21162975-21178063 GCA_030265395.1 Rhina ancylostomus | reverse complement strand
CAGGTCAACAGTCTGATGATGTCCCACAATGCAATTACTGAATGTCAGATGTGCAACTCCTTACAAATCACCCAGAATTCTACACATCTGCTGGCTGTCAGCATCTGCCAGGCTCAGTCATGTGCAAATAATGAAAAGCATTTGTTATTGCCCCAGAACAGGTAAGCATTATGACAATTAATGTACATCCCAAGTGACCTTGTATAAATCTAAATTCCAATGACCCCTTTAAGCCATGGATATGTGGATGTTGAAAGTGATCTACATCAGTGAATGAGGTTTGAAATTCATTCATTCACTTTTCAGATGCATCTCAGTTTTTACGTGATGTAAAAACAGTAACCCTACACTAAAATATTTAGCCCACCAGCACTGTTTAGCATAAATTTCAGAATTGCTTAAAATTTGCAAGATAAACTCAAATTGGAACAGTGCTTTGTGCTGTTGGATGGCCCAGAAACTTTTGCCATTATTAAAAGGCAAGCACAGAACATTCACAGTCTGAAGAGTGAAGAGGGTGGATTGAATTCATGCTGCTGGCTTGAAAATTTTCCTTTGCCTGCAAGGATCTTGCTGAAATCAGTTAATTGCAGGTTTAGGATAAAATCATCCACAATTTGACGATCTAATTCAGAAATGCTGCAGAGTAATTGGGTAGAAATGAGAAAATAAGCCATAGTATCGCAGCAAAGATACCTACAATAAAGGGGTAGAATGCAGTCAGCTGCTGCAGTTACATCTCTTTTGATGCAATATTCAATTCAAAAACAGAGTGCCAGATAAGGGAAAAATGTTGAATTTCCTTGAAAGATCTCAGGTAATATTTCCTAGTTTGTAAAACAAAAACATTTGAGAAATTCCATTTCTAACTGAGCAATTTTGATTTACGAAAGCAGTATTCATCTACACATGCCTTCAACAGCAACAACAAAAGCAGTTTGCATTTATATAACTCCTTTAATATATGGAAACATCTCCAGACACGTCACAGGAGTAGTATCAATCCAAGTTTAAGGCTGAACCACATCAGGGCAATTGACCAAAAATTTATTCAAAGTGGGTTTAAAAGTCTTCCTAAAGAATAATAAGGAGACACAGAAATTTGGGAACAGAATTCCAGAATTTAGGATTTTGGCATTTGAAAGCACAATTGTAAAGGTTGAAGTGATAAAATTCAGAAATCATAATTCTACAAAGATAGAAGTATGAAAATCTTAGTCTCTAGGGGATTGCAAATACAGGGAAGGAAGAGGATTGAACATAATAATTTTACAACTAAGCTGTTGCTAAGGTGAGCATTAATATAGGCACAGAGTGTGATAAATGATCAGAAGTGATTCAAATAAACATTTTATATGTTTAGAGGATATTGTGTAGGAAGCTGATCTGGACTGCCTCAAACTCTGAATATAAAGTCATTGACAAGCAAGTTATACTTCATATTAGAAAGCCACATGAATGATAGAGAAATGGAGGGCTATGTGGGAGCGAAGGGTTAGATAGATATTAGAGCAGGATAAAATGTTGGCACAACATTGTGAGCCTAAAGGCCTGTACTGTGCTGTGCTGTAATGGTCTATATTAAATCCAAGTTTCCTTGACACTACTATAGGAAACTGGGGTTTCCACAATCATTTGCATAGCAGATTCCAAATGACCTTGAAGACTAATCAGAGGAACAGGGCAAATCTCTATACTGGCTTGCAAAGGGACTGTCGTCCATGCCCAGTGAAATGTCCTTTGCACTGGCACAGACCCAAAGCATAACAGTTTGACTTGATAGCAGCTAATGAAATCAATTTTCACTTTAAAAATCAGGTTTGTGCTTAATGATTTAAAAAGTGGATGAATTACATTTCTACTATTAAAATTCCCAAGGAATAGGTTTCAAATCTATCTCCTCCACATCTCATTACACAAACAAAATTTAGGTTATGTGGATTATAGATTCTCCTTTTTCCACCAAACTATTTCTGCTATGTACTCACAGTTATGAAAAAATGAGGGAGATAATATATTATTCACTGTCACAAGTTCTGTATTTCACACACCCTGCACTGGAAATATCAGGATGACATCCCAAGCAATACTGAGAAAGTTCTGAGAAACTTTTCAGTTCCTCATATTTCCTTAATAAACAGAAGGAGACCATTCCACCCAATGACCATATGCTTGTTATCAGGGCACATCCATCACTCCCACTCCCCCACAACCTATTGATTATCACATGCCTATTCTTCAGCCACCCACTGACACTAGGAGGAATTCACATGCGCCAACTAACCAGCAGCTCATCTTTGGGACATGGAGGGGAACCATGGTCCAGTGGGGGAAGCCAGGCAGTCAGTGGTAGAAAGGTACAAACTTCAGAGGTTAGAATTGAATGCACACACAAAACAAAAATACTTGTACACCTTTTCATAGCATGTTTTTTTAAAGTGTACATTCAATGTTGGTCTAGGGCCATTGGTACTTTGACCTTCTTTCATAATGGAAGTGAGGGGGGGAAAGAGGGTGACTGGATGGCCACAAAGCTCTCCAAGTTTGCAAATTATTAAATGTCGAGAATTGACATATTGGAATTGGTTTATTATTGTCACTTGTACCGAGGTACAGTGAAAAAGTTGTTTTGCATACCATTTATACAGATCAGTTCAGTACACAGTGCATTGAGGTAGTACAAGGTAAAACAATACAGAATGCAGAGTTAAGTGTCACAGCTATAGAGAAAATGCAGTGCACATAGACAATAAGGTGCAAGGTCATATAACAAGGTAGATTGTGAGGTCAAGAGTATTGATATAATGATTATTGAACACAGATTAAAAGCAGCATTATCTGGCAAGTGAGGAGTTTGAACTAAAGTGAGAAAAACCAAGTCAAATGAAATTCAAAATCATAAAACTGCAAAATAAAAAAAAAGAAATAAGAGAAAGTAGAGGGATGGGAATTTCAGTTGAAAAGACATTAGACAATCATCAAAATAGGCAGCAATAACAGAGGGCAAACAAAATCCTTGTATACAAAACTCAGACCAATTATCAAGTGATAGTGGGGCTGTACAATCCAATGGTTCTCACTGGTTTGTGAAGCATACCTTGGTAATTTGGCCCCCTAAAGCACAAAGCGAAGGTCAGCTGATTAACAGTGACTGGGCATCTGAGCCATATGGAAGTACTAATAACATTTGGGATGTCAACATTTGGAAGAAAAAAATCCAGCTAATTAAGGTGACAAAACTTAGAAGATCTTCAGTGAAAAGAATATATGGATTCCTGAATAATGTTTAATATTGATACAAGGGGATGGATTAAAATTTTGAAATTAAAAAAAAGAGTACCAAGTTAGAATATGAATATGTTGTCAAAGGGAGGGAAATGCAATAAAACCTGAGGATATTGTGAAATAAAGTGACTTGCAACTGAAAGTTATCAGAAGTGTACTAACTACACAGAACTGGTAGGGTTCATGATCTGAAAGAATACAAAACATAAGTGTGGAGTTAGGAGGAAGGAATTATTGAATGATTTATACAGGCCATCCCCGGGTAACGAACAAGTTCTGTATTTACAGACGTCTGTAAGTTGATTTTGTCCACATGTCAGAAAATACACACACAAAAAAAATGAATATGGTAACTACACCTCCACAGTTTTGTAATTAATGGCATCAAAAGCACACAAGACTGATAAGAAAGAGCAATTATTAAAAATGGAGAGAGACAGAAAACTAGTTCTGCCATTTGCACAAACATATGTACGTATGTCAGACTTCTGAATTTAATAATATTATGGGAGCTCATATGTAGGGATGTCCATAAATCAGGCATTCATAACCCAGGGATGGCCTGTAATGGGTTACTGCTTCCAATAACTTAGAAACACAGAAACATTGAAAACCTACAGCACAATTCAGGCCCTTCAGCCCACAAAGCTGTGCTGAATATGTCCCTACCTTAGAAATTACTAGGCTTACCTATAAGCCCTCTATTTTTCTCAGCTTCATGTACCTCTCAAAAAGTCTCTTAAAAGACCCTATCGTAATCACCTGAATATTTTCAGAAAAATTCCTCCCTGACCTGATTTTGCCCAGAACTGACCACAAACTCTTTGCTTCTACGGTTAGCACTAATAACGTGTGGAGTTGACATTGGTGTTTAAACTAGCTAAGAGCTTAAATTAACAACAGTCAAACAAAAAAGGCTTATCCCCAAACGTGCAGATTATCAGTTCTTAGATCCACTGTCTTCACAGTTAATTACCTTTTCTAAAATAAAAGGACTGATAATTTTCAGTTAGATGTACAAGAAGCTCAGAGGCTAAGAAAATGCAAATATTCACAAGTGCACAATTATTCTTTCGAGCTATTAACACATAAAAGCTCCATGGAATAGATTTGGTCAACGAGGGGAGTGTGAGGGTAGAAGACTCAGTGACACTGCTGATATACCAAATAATTAATTTTTCCCATCCACCTAATGGTTTCTGTTGTTGCCTATTGTGGCTCTCAGTTAGTTGTTAATGGTTGGTAGTGTTCCCATTCNNNATCTTTAACTATTGCTGAGACTGAATATCCCACCCACAAAAAAAATCACTCATTTATTATTTCCACTGCCAAATAGACATTATCCTTCCCATAATCAGTAACCAAATATCTGGAAAGAGTGAAAAATTAACCCTGTAGAATACAAAGATTTGAAGGGGCACTGATACATTTTCTTCATAAATGTTCAATCTCCAGAGAAGTTGGTCAGGTAATTCAAACAATGCAACAAATACATATTATAAAAACAAATGCTAGCAACGGAGAATGCTATGATCATTTAGCTATGATCAAGTAGTTATGATCATTTGACTTTTATAAGTAATTTGTCATTCATTTAATGGTTAACATAAATTCAAGTCTTGTAATAAAAAGGTTGTTCACACTTTTTGGGAAAAGGCCAGCTTTTGATTGTTTATAATCATAATTACGTACATTGTATAATGTAGTCTGTACATTTTCTGATTATTGATTTTATAGTTAAATGAAGAATGCAAATTAAGAAAGATGATTCCAATAAACTTCTCCTAAGAAGACACAAAAAAAACACTGCTTGTATACAGGAAGGAGTCTGACACTGGTTTAGGGGAATGACTGACAAATTGCATGAAAGAATAAAGAGGTTTATGGATCCTATTAATAGGGAAAGTAGAACAAATGGATGAGGTCAAAAATCTTTGCAAAACTGTCGCAGAACAAACAACTGGAAGCTCCGGGTCACCAATCAGTGAACAGAATTTTTTTTTCCAAAGTAATCACCCAGCTGCATTTGGTTTCCTGGTATAGGGGAGACTACATAGTGAATACCAAATGGAATACAATAAATTACTGATTCACCTGGAAGAAGCGTTTGTATCCATGGATACCATGAAAAATGAGTGAAAGGACATCTTACTTCTCCAACAGTCACATGCCATGAGAAGGGAAGTAGGTGTTGATGGACATGAAAGAGTGGACCATGAAATTGCAGAGGGAATGATTTCTTTGGACTGCTGAAAAGGAGGAGAGATGCATCTGGTTACTGGCATTACCTTGGAGTTGTTAGAAATTCTAGAGAATGATCCATTGAAGGTGAAGGTTACTGGATGGTAGGCAAAAATCACAAGAACCTGATCCTTTTTCTGGGTGAGCGGTGAGTGACTGAGAGCAAAAGTGCAGAAATTGGCATAGAAGTGGTCGACAACCCTGATAACCAAGATAAAAGGGAAAGTACTTTTGAGGAAAGGACACATTAGAAGCACTTGTGTGGAAGATGGCATCGTCAAAACATAGGGAAGAGGAGAGGCTGACATGCCACAATCATTGTTTTGCATCTACACCAAAAGAAGAAAGCTTTCTGTGAGAAATAACTTTAAAGCTTGTTATAAAAAAATATTGTACACATTCATTCAACTCTCATTCTACAGAAACAGACCTGGACCTAACCAACCCCACGGTACTATTCCATTAGGTTTTACTTGAAGTTTATCCCTTAAGATGTTCTGTTTATCATGCCACACAATAGAAACTTCTGCCATTCAAGATTTTGATGCCAATATTACAAAAGGCTTTCCATCATGAAATTAGTGAGTTTTCCATATAAACTGGTGAAAATATTCAAATCTGAATTACGTTCTTCTATAGATCAAACAAAAAAAAGATTTGTTGTAGGTATGTTTGTACGTCTCTCTGGAGTGGCTTATAGGAAAGGAATATCATTTGAATTCTAATGGTTTAAGGTCGGCTTAGGTTAAATGGAGCTGCAGCAGATTCAGTCATCTCAGAATGATATGACTGAAGTCAGTAAGAATGTTTTAGACTTGGCAGATAATTAACAAATGTGGGGCTCCCTGGTGGTAGATTGCTTTATGGGTGTATTTGTAGAACCAACAAACCCCTTGCTGGTTTTCCTGTGATCTTGGCACTATTATGGCTCTACAGGGTTTTGTCTAGCCACATATTGGCCAGCTGCTCCTACTGCCTTCTTGTGGATAGGACTTGCAGGTCTTTTGTTAATATCCCATGTTCCTTGTTTAAAGTTCTGCTAACAGATGCACTATACCAAATCAACAACAGGATGTCGTAAAACTCCTACATTTCTTTGCTTTTCATATGGAACTGCTCTCAATGGGCAGGCGATGAGGATACAAATGTAAAGTATGGGTAAACAGAGCGACAACTGAATAGAGATTTCTGACATGTCACCTTCGACAAAGTAATAACTCACTACAGTATCCTGCTGTTAATGTAAAATCTATGCTTCCTATCACTAAACCCAAGATTGTACTATTTGTTAATCGCTCTGTTACAAACATTAAACCACAGACTATATTAGGTATATTAAGTGGTTGAGGTAGAGACCACCACATCTAAATGGTAAATAAATATTTGAAGTAGAGAAGATAAAAGACTAATGGAAGAAAGCAGGGCAATGGGATTAATTTTGGATTGCTCTTGCAAAAAGGAGGCATAAATGCAAGCCCACCTTGTGCTATTTAAATTTAAATTCACTTTTAGCAAGTCACTTAATACTCTTTAGCTACTGCCATTTTGAGAAACTTGGAAGTAACATTAAGAATTATCCAGAATTATAAACACACATTATTTCTTCAGGGCATCCTACATGTTGAAATACATCTCAGAGAGCATTAATTTGAGAGGACAAATCAGTATAAAGCTTGACACAAAAGGGAATAAAAGGGAATAGGGCTGGTCTAGAAACTGGAGTGTGTACATCTGTTTCATTCAACATTACACAATTAACTTTAATTTTATCTGAGTGGAATCATGCTGTCTGCAAAATTGGTCCAGGCATTTCCGGCAACAATCATCAGTATGCCCAAGGATTTCCTGCATCAGCTGCGCACCTCATAACATGAATAGTACATATATCAGAGCTCAAAGCTCTAAAAATAATTTTTTTAATTGTTGATATCTTCATCATCTGGATTTAATGGCCGTTCGTAGGGAAATGATGAGAAGGCCACTCAGTTGTATCAAATCTTCATGGACTAAGTATAATAGAAATAATACCAGATGGCCCATATGATATTGGCCAAGGCATCTGACTCAGACACATTCAGCCCTGCTGACCCTATAAAATAAGCTTCATTAATATCTCTGGACTAGGGCTGAAATTGGGAAACTTTCATGCAACAACCTGACATAAAGAATTATACGTTTCAATCAATGCCCCATCAACCTGTTCTCAATCATGACTGCAGTGACAATGTCATTAAGCAGCTACTTAATCTTCTAACCACTCTCCTGTTTGGCTTCTTCCAGGACTACTCGATTTGAGATCTCATTACAGTCTTGCTCTAAACATGGGCAAAAGAGCTGCATTCTACAGATGAGGTGACAGTGAATGCCCTTTACAACAAAAACTATTTGACCAAGTATGACATTAGGAATCTTTAAAATTACAGTAAAATTTAAGTCAATATGAAGTGGGTAGTAAACTCTAGTCATATGTCACTTAATTGTAGAGGAGGCCAATTATCTCAGCCCCAGGACACTGGTATGGGTGTCCCTCCAATCAGGGGTCAAGCTGCAATTCATCCTCAGCTGCTTCATCATTGAATTTCCTTCCATCATAGAGGTCAAAAGTCAGAATATTTGCTGATGAAGCAGTGTTCAGTTCTATTTGCAACTCTGAGGATATTGAAACAGTCCATACCTATACATAGCAGAACCTGGACAACATTCAGGCTGAGCTGATAAGAAGCACATAATATTCATACGACACAAATGATGGTACAATACAATGACAATGTCCAACTAGCAACAGCCTAATCATCTCTCCTTGACATCTGATGGAATCCCCCACCTACACCATCCTGCGTGGGGGAGCAGGGCATTCGGGGTACCATCAGTGGTGCAATCATATAAACAGCAACAAACAAACTGCTGAGGATCTCAGCAGGTCAGGCAGCATCTGGGGAAGCAAAGGGATAGTCAGCATTTCAGGTCAAGACCCTGCATCCAGATTACAGCATCTGCAGTGTCTTATGTCTCCAATCACATAAATAGTATGGACATGGGAACACATCAGAAGCTCAACATTCTGTGGTATGTGAGTCACCACCTGACTCCCCAGCCTTTTCACCATAAGATATATCAGGACTGTGACAAGTCTCTGCTTATATAACTGCAATTGCAAAAAACTCAAATTACTATACACTGTTCAAGAAAAAGCAACCTACTTCATTGGCAGTCCACGAACAACCTTAAAGACTTACTCCCATTAGACAGCATAGCCACACCAATAGTAATTGCAGTAATTCTTCAAAGCTATCAGCTATAAGGAAACAATGAGCAAGCACAATGGAAACACCACCACTTGCAAGTTCTTTGACATGTCCTAACGTGGAAAATTATCACTATTCCTTTATTGTAACTGGGTGAGAATCGTAGAACTCACTAGTTAATTGGGAATCCTTTCAAGGTAAAGACTGCAGATGTTCTAGAAGGCAGCTCACCACAACCTTATCAAGGCCACTTAGAGTCACGATGTAATAAGGTGACAAATAGATGGAGAGAGTGCTCACTAAAACAAAGTATTTGACTTTGCATCAACTGAAAAGTAAACCCTTTTTGTACACAAATAACTATACACAGCTCTTTTCACAGCTTTTTTCACACTCATTGGAATTCCCAAAGTACTTTGCAATCATTGAAGCAATGAGGCAGACTTTCCATTGCCCACACTATATCTTCTCGTATGGCCTCAGATACGGTCCTTCACTGGGAACCCAGCTTCCAGAACTTCAACATGGTAGAATGCAACACAGGGAAGATAGCCAGCTGCATGCACAGAATGGCTTTGACAGCTGGTGAGGCCCATCTACAAACTCAGTAACCATCAAAACTGCCAGTTATTGACTGCGGATGCCTTTTACAATTATCTGGGACATATCAACAAAAATAGTAAATAAAAGAATGATTAAAAACATTTCTAAAGTTGAAAGATTAAATGTTTTTAAAAATGCTTTCTTAAAAATTGAACTGTCTTTTAAATCAAAAGTGATTTCCACTCAGCTTTTTCGCAACAGGTGACATTTTCCATTCACTTGGATGGGCCAGCTTTACCTGAGGGAACCAGGCAGGCAGATTTCCCAACATGAGCATTGGGAAGCCTGTGAAAGATGGTACTGCCTTGTTGGACTCCAATGAGAAGTCTGTCAATGCAGTACAAGTAGCAGCTGCCAGTCCATGTCACAGGGAATAAGATGCCTCTACTGCCTTAAGCCTGTACCATCAATGGACAGTTGGACCAATGTGAAGATATGTGTATCAGTCCCAGCATTAGTACTGGTGGCCAGTTAGAAGATACCCCTAATTATTCCTATTGCAACATAGGAAACAATGGCAAATTTCCGCAAAGCTCGGTCCCAGAACTACATGAAAATCATCAGATAATCTTTTATAACGAACTTTGGTTGAGAAGCAAATATAGCTCCCTCAACAAACACTTCAATGGCATATCAAGCTTCTGGCAGTACTTTGAAGCATCTTCAGAAATCATCACTTGGACTGATGCTCAACAACTTGCATAATTTATAGTTTTGTATTCATTATTAATATATTTTAATTTAAAAATATGATGTCCTTCATTTGTTTCTTTCCATTTTGCCAATTCATTAAAATTATTTCCTCAATATAAATGAAAGAAATATAACCTAATTTTAATTTCTCCACAATAATACTTTGAAGATGTCAACCAAGGCTCTACTGCTGCAAATCTGACTGGTTCAGGATGTTGTGAGCTCAAGGACTACTTCAGATATTTGGGAAATTACCCATCTTTAATCTACATTTATGCTATTATTGAAAGCAAGATACCAGTGTAGTCACCACCCTTTTGGTAACTACAGTTACCATACCATTATAGTTCATAACTATCCTCTCCCAGCATTTTATCTCAGGGAATATGACATATGTGCAAGAGGTTCCTGAATTGGATACTTGCTTGTTTACTTATTTTCTTGCTTCCCTCAAGAAATTATACGGTCAATGATGTGTGTTGGTGGACCATTACACATTTATCACAAAGCTATGTATCAGAAGCATTCAGAAACAGAGCATAAATGGTGGAAGGAATGCACTGCCTCCCAATCNNNCCACCCTCCTCTCCAAGCACCCACTTCCCAACTATGGCAAAATCTGCAGGTCCCACATTGGAGTGGGAGCAAGTCATCCTATAACCCCATGGACTGCCTTGGACAAGAAGAACATACTGAATGAAGCAGGTTCTGTGGGTCAGATGAACTTTCCTCACATATTTATATTTTTGCATGATCCTTCAGTAACGTGCTGCTTTAGTGGCCTGTGAACTGTACTAAATGAGTGACAAATAAGTCATCAAGACATTTTGATTTAAATGGATTTAAACATGCACTATCCTCGTTTTGAAGCTTGACTAATATTGCTGCTGTGGGAATTGTTAACTAATTCTCTCGAGATATGACCCACAGATGGACTTTCAGCAAAAAAAATCAGAATGCGTTTAATATTTCAGCCAGGAACGGGGTATTTCTTGCTTGGCTGATAGACTGTATACATTGTAGTTCAGTAATAAACCACTAATGAGTTGGAGACGGTTGCCTTCCCAAGGGGGTCAGCAGTACGCATGAAGTCTCCCCACGATCAGCAGTTGATCACTGTGTATCTCAACAAAAAGACAAGTCATGTCGTTTAACATCTGCTACTTACAGAGCCGCGGAGACTATCTACCCCGCTGGGCGAACAGACTTCTCTTCCAGCTTTAACACTCACCTTTTAACCGCGTCCACGGAACCTACAATGGGAACCCCTCCTCCATCCCCGCTCTCATACAGAACCCCACTAATATCCAACAGCACTCCCCTCACTCTCCCCGCAGGCTCACACCGTTCAGCCATCACAGGAACGGAACAAGATGCACTCTGGGAGATGGAGTTTATTAAGAGCTGTTAGTTATTAAAGTAACGACATACTGAACTACAGGCGCCAGTGCACCGTGCGTTCACGCTACCTCCCAAAGTCCTAACCAATAATTGGAGCACAATCATAACTCTGCCGATTGTCCAATCGTATTCCACGGCAATAAGCGTGTAATATACGACAACCTGCAGTGTGTTAAAAATACTGATGATATTACAGATTTTGTTTCGCGTGCGACCATAGAAATCAGTGTATTTCATTGTTCAGTTTCACGTATAAAATGGGGTGGGCAGAAATTATACTGTCAGTGCATCTTCAAATTTCAGATTATTTCTGACAGAACAGATATTTTCATTTCAGTGTTAAACCACGAGCAATGTAGCATTGCTGCTTATGAGATGGATCAAGAATGATCGTGTGTATAAACTTCAAAGGTAAACTCGGAACAATAAATAGTTGGCGATTATAACATTTAAAAACCAAAAACTCTACAATTTTCCTACGCCAAGCGGGCGCAACACAAGTGCCAAAATCTCTATTTCGCGAAACATTCGTCAAGAGCGTATTATTTATATTATGACAATGAAATATATAAATTATCTGCAATATATCACAATACAGGAAATTGTGGGTAAACTATATACTGCGAAAGATGTCTGCCAAAAAGGGAACGAATTTTAATTCATTTCACAATATATAGGCAATCAATCACTTTATGGTAATTAGCAACAATATTTCTTATCATTTCTTGACTAACGATGTTTGTCTAGAATCAACAAGCAACTGTGCAGCTAGTACCTGAATCGCAACATGCATCATCTCACCAAGTTGTGTCTATAATGCAATGCACTTTGTCTCTGAACAATTTCTTTTAGATTCTTAGGATCATAATTTCTAAGTTTTCGCCTATTGCTGTTTGCAAGGTTCTATCTTCTTGCAGATATAATCTATACTGTGAAACTCATTAGCAAGAATTGGAGATTGAACAAGTTATTTAAAACAACATCTTTAACAGTGTAATATCTCAGCTGTCTACTTTGATAGTGAACATTGTCTTGGACAGTCTTATCAGCAGAGGACACCCGCTGTGAATATTGATTCCAGCTTGTTTCAAGCCATCAGCTGCCATCAGGACAGGACAGGTCAGGTCTGAATCCCACCTGGCGTCAAAGCAATTTAAAGACAGCACTCACATTGAATTCTAATCCTTTGCCATAGCAGAGCTACTTAAAACTGCCAAAAGGCAGGACATTTCCCCACAACTCTGCAGGAAATAACTTCAGGAAACAAACCATTTTAGTACTTTTAAAGGCCTCATTGCAGAACACTAATAGCAGTTTGGTTTAATTGAACAACATAATCTACAACGCAATGGATGCAGTCGGAACTTATTTATAGTCATAGAGTTATACAGCACGGAAACGGGCCCTTCGGCCCAACTGGTCCATGACCACCAGGATTCCTATCTGTGCTAATCCTATTTATCCGCGTTTGGCCCATATCCCTCTAAACCCTTCCTATCCTCGTAACTGTCCAAATACGTTTTAAATGTTGTTAATATACTTGCCTCAACCACTTCCTCTGGCAGCTCATTCCATATACGGGCCAGTCTCTGGGTGAAAAGATTGCGAATCAACTCAACTCTCACCTTGAACCTACGGCCTCTAGTTCTTGATTCCTCACCCCTTCATTAAAGAAATTGCACTGTCGTACACGAACTGGAAAAAGATTCTGCATAGCACCATAAAAACAAGTCAAGGAAATTGTATTCCTCTATAAAGTCTAAGTGCTTTGACTTTGTTTCTAGTCTTAAGAGAATCCTGTTCAACCGCGGAGAAGACACACAATAATTCTCAATCATATTAAAAGCTAATGTCAATTCGTGTCCAGATTGGTTAAATACCCTATATTAATTGATTGACTTATTGACAAGAAATCCAAAACTATAACTAAATAGCGAGTCTCAAGAGACTGCAGATGCTTGAATCTGGAGCCAAAAGAAAATTGCTGGAGGAACCCAGAGGATCCAGCAGCGTCTATGGGGGGAAAGAAATTGTCGATATTTCGGGCTTCACTTTGTAAACAGCATTTATTTATGCACGATGAGTTATCTCTTTAAACAGCTTGCCAAAGTGGGTGATGCTTGTCAACATTAAATCGGGGGAAAGATGAATGAATCTGTTGCCAATGAAATGGTTGTCTGCACGCATGTAGTTCGTACATGTGTACTTAAACCTCGAAACAAACTTCTTTCTAAAGACCTAAAGGATAACTGCTTTTAATTATACATTAATGTTCATCTGACGAACGGGTTGTCGTTTGGTCCAGCATGCCGTTCATAAGAGTCGGCTACGCCAATTTAAAAATTTTTAAATCAAAGATTAACAGTTTAACACAAGATATAGAAACACACAAATAAAAGATATGCAGAGAACCAAGGGTCCTAGAAAACATCAGCACACAGAATGAAACAAGATCTCTTGTTCACTAAAGCATTGCCTTTCGTGTTTATTTTGAATTCATCAATTTGGCAATTGAACTATCCTCGTTATTATTTAATAACTATCCTTATCAACACTGCCCTTAAATCCTGAGTAAGTTCGGCTGTGTGAGATTGTTAGGTGGTTTCGCTTGCGATTTTCCCTTGAATACAGTATTAGGCATCTTTATTGCGTCAAAACGCCAAGAAAGTCCAAGCCTTCTATGAGAACACTGAATGCGCACATGCAAGAACATCTGGAGCCCACATTCTGTTTATAAAGTCCTCGAACTTTCGTTTTTGCCCTAACATTTTGAAAGTAAGAAGTGAAATCCAAATAAAGTTTCTATCTCAGCCTGAAGTATGCAATGATACTACAGAGCGGTATTTATTATTCGTCAGTTTAGTGGCGCTGCGATAATGAATCCTCTACTGAAGTGCATCAATTAAAACGGACCAAGTCCCAAATATCGCTAGCACCAACATCACAAGAAGTCAGTTTGGATATTCAATATTTCAGCTTTATGCTGCATAAACACATACAAATGAAAGTTGTAACATTATCACAAAAATGTTCATTTGTAACTGCATTTAAAGAAAATGGAAGTGTGCAAAAATTAGTTATAAATACATGCAAGGTTGTGCTTTAACTTTATTTGCAACGCCAGCTGGGTGCTGGATGGTTGCAGCACTGACGTGATATATTCTCCAGCTCTCTGCATTTCCAGCAGTCTGGTAACGCCTCTTAAGGCATTATCAGATGCAAATGATTTGATCTACATAATGTTTATAAAAAGATCCATGTAATTACAGCGGACAATAGGGTATAATTGAAGTACCGGATGGACGGTTAAAGTGCAACGCGAATTTGTTCCGCTGATTTGCAAGACGTCCCAAATGGGCTGGATCGAATGGATTTAGTACATTTCTACTCAATGCTTAAAACGTTATCCACAGGTTATTTCAAAGCAAACTTACTGCACTTCAATAAAAACGGACATCAGTGAACGCAAACTATCAACAAAATACAGTTCTGATGGTTATTTCGAAAATACCTTCTTCAAGTCATACATATTCATTTATATCATGTTAAAAAGAAAGCATTGTGTCTTTATGTGGCAGAATAAATTCACATTTGTATTACTTCAGAGAGAGAGTCACTTC
>JARFYF010000012.1:21099726-21110413 GCA_030265395.1 Rhina ancylostomus | reverse complement strand
CTGTTGAGAGAAAAACATCCTGTGGGAATGCATCCCCACTCATAACATGGGATTCAATGAGGAATGGGGTTTCAGGTTACGGAAGATCACAATACAGACAATTTTCTAGGAATGCAACACCTCTAATGTGGGGCTCACCTGTATTGGTTATCTTTATATATTAGAAATATTTAAAAACAGTTGGAACATTTCATTTTCCCCCTATAAATAACTAACTCTTCTGCCTTCCTCTCTCCAAGCTTGCATTTTTAAGTAGGTAGAAGGCAGCCATTCAGCCCATCATGCCTTGCCTGATGGTTTGAAAGAGCAATCCTGTCTAGGCTGTCCCCAGGAGTTCCTTTAATGCAGCAGTGTTGTTTCAATAATGTGCCTCCTTTGATCCATTGGATAAAACCTCAGGGTACATTTTATAAACTTGTGTCATCAATTACAAAATTTGTTCTGGTGGGAAACCATATTGGGAAATGGACATAGAGGTTAGCAGGCACTGCAGGAACTGCGAAGTTGTTAAATGCTGTCTAAATTAATTTCCTGAAAGAAAACTTTCCTGTTTGTTCGTTGTTGTGAAGTAATAGAGCGTGCATTCTCTGTACACATGGTTGCAATTGCACAGCAATAGAGATCAGAGGATGTCTTCCATATCTACTCAATTCATCAATGCATGAGGCTTTTCCTGTTGATCCTTTGAAGCCCAAAAAGACTTCCAGGCCACTTATCTTCAAAGGTGAAGTACTATAATTGTTGAGTTTTTTTGGCTGCTTTTATTAGACTAGTTTTGATCATGTGCAGAAGCTGAATTGCTACTTAAACAATATAAACAACCATGTAATACGCATTATGTTTTATGCCTCTAATTCCTAAGGTTCATTCTCTATTCATTGAACAGAGAAAAGTATAATAGTGTTTATAAAATTCAACTGCAAAATAGTTAATAGCCATAAGGCTACTCTCCACCAGTAGCCTGGATTTTGGCAGCAGTGCTGCAGTTTGGATGGGATAGCGCATCTGCA
Source organism: Rhina ancylostomus (assembly GCA_030265395.1). Lineage (NCBI taxonomy): Eukaryota > Metazoa > Chordata > Chondrichthyes > Rhinopristiformes > Rhinidae > Rhina > Rhina ancylostomus. The sequence goes on along the minus strand of JARFYF010000012.1, from coordinate 21,109,403 downwards.
TTTGGTACTATGGATGAACATCAAATGAAGTTGTTTTCACTTAATGTTGATGGAAGTACAGCACTGCCAAATGCAAAGAAATGGCTACCACTATACACCCTGAGAATATGGATGAGCTGAGATGTTAATGGTCATTGCTCTGTCTCTGACCTCCACCAGCCAGACAACAAAATTCAGGGTTATTAAGATTTAAAATGATTAAGCATGCACAGTTGTTTTTGTGTTGCTGCCACTGCTCCTATAAGCCAAGTTCATTTCAGAGTGCTGGCAGCCAAGAGAAACGGAAACCAGTTCTGTATAATATAAATAAGATTGAGGCAGAGATTAGCAAGTAAAATCCAATGAAGTCCATGCAATTAAACATATACATAGTTATTCTACGCAGTATGCTTTAGGTACTGCAGTGATGCTGCCATGTTCAGACCAGTGAGAAACAGATGGTATTTACATTGATTTGAAATCAACAGCATTGGACCAATTTTCTTGCCTGAATGTTAAATGGCAGAAGCATGTCTTCATTCTAATATCATTCAGGAAGGGTAAATAGCCCATGAAGACCCCAATGAAGGCTTGCCCTGGGTAGGCCCGGCACAACTGTTAAAATCTAGAGATCCTGTCAGTTTTGCTGCAAAGGGCCAGAAGATAAGAAGGTCAAAGTTTGGATAGCACAACCTTCTGATGGGCAGCAGAGTCTGTCTGTCTATCTGGCTGGATGGCTAATGGGGCCACACCAGAGGTACGGGTAGGATGGCAAGGATAGGAGGAAAAAAGATCTTCCTTTGGGATCTCAGCAGGTTTGTGCTCTATGGATGTGGTAGCACATTGCTGACAAAGTATCTCAGCTACCACTGTAATCTGTTGGAGAAGAAATTGCTGGAATGGACTGCCGAGAGCTCTGCCAGCCACTTCACACACAATAATCCACAACCATAATGTGAACATGCCAGGCCAACTTGGCAACAGCAGAATTTTCTTGCCGGTGGCCTGGTCTCTCACTGCAGCCTTCCATCATTTGATGGCTGCAGATTGTTGTGTAATGGAAACTTCAATGTCCGAAGTGAGATGCTTGGCCAATAAATGTGCTCATGGAATTTGCCTACACATCTGTGCTGGAAAGAATTCCCTTCAGGATCTGCTCAAAACCCTGCATCATTTTGATGCCAGGTTCCTAGATGCTAATTGACACTGAAGTTGGGCTCACTGGCAGGTTTGCCAATGTATCAAGCATTTCATTGCATACCTCCTTTCTTGTGGAACGAAGGACAAAATACTGGAAGAACTCAACTGGTCAAGAAGCATCTGTGGGGGCAAATGGTGTAAGTTGATGTTTTGGTTTGAGACTCAGTCTGTTTTTTCTTTTGTAGCTTGGTTCATTTAATTCATTGGCAACCTTGCTCTCTGGTGATCTGGTGATCTTTCCTACTGCCTTGGCAGCATGCCATTTGTGTCCAGTGTCATTCTATAGACAGATCCTGCCTCAGTGAAATCTTCCAAGTTACATGAAAAGCCAGTATTGCAGGTAATCTCTCAAAAACAATGATTGATTAGGCACAGAGAGAAGCAACAGAGAGAAGTGGCTGGCAGAGCTCTCGACAGTCCATTCCAGCAATTTCTTCTCCAACAGATTACAGTGGTAGCTGAGATACTTTATCAGCAATGTGCTACCACATCCACAGAGCACAAACCTGCTGCGATCCCAAAGGAAGACCTTTATTGGTCCAGTTAAAGACAGATATGCAGCTCATACATGACTAGCTGTCCGTACACACACCCACTAGGTTTCCCTGACACTCCCTGAACAGTCAATCAGAATAGAAAGGTCAATTCCTGGGAATAGGAGCTCACAATGGCCAGGTGTCCCTCTTGATCCCTATACAATCTCCACATCTCCAATAAAGGGCCATCCATTTCTGCGAAGGTTGGTCTCCAGAGTTTTCACTGCTTCTTCACCCAAAATACTCTGTTCTTATTCTCTTTCCCATTTGGTTCTGCACTGTTGTGTTTTGATTTCACTAGTTCTGTCTTAACTGACTAACCTGTGTCCCCTCTCCATTGGATTTAGCCCAAGGTTACAGGCAGCATTACCTCATTGCTCTTCTCCCAAATAAGGACTTGTGCCTCCTGTCTCTTCCATTGATTTTCCCAAAGTCAGTTTGATTTAAACCAGTTTCAGCCAGCTCTTGTCAGTTGCTGAGTTCATGTTACCCTTGTTCATAGATATGCTCTTCTCATTGGAGTCAAGTCCCAAGGACTTGCATGTAGTCCCATTAGAAGTTTATAACTTCATCTACAACACCAATGTCAAACACAGCTCAGTTCACCACAGCCCTGCTCACTTATCTACCAATTAGACTTGGTAGAGTGCTTCTTCTTTTTCACTGTTCTCTTCCTGGCCAGGCTGCACTACTTGGGAGAAAGGCACAATGATCAAGTTGTACTTATAGCTGGAGATGGATGGAGGGAAGTTAGAGAAGATGCCTACATCATCTATGACTTGGAAATCAGTAGAAGTTGAATGTTCTTGAGGAAGTAGGATGTGAGAAAGCAAATTAGATTTGTTGATAGTCATCTTAAAGTGATTCAACCTTAACACTGGCTATTAACTGAGCAAATGTCAATACAATAGAGGTTGGCACCACCTCTTCTGTGAGTGGCATAGGTACCCTCTCTCCTTCCATTTAACTCCTGTTGCTTCTGCTTTGAAAGAAATGCAGGTGTTTAGATTGTAGTTCTCATAAGATATCTGATGTGGGTATGGGGTTTGTAGTAGTGATTATTGTGTGAGGATGCAGTGGAACACGTGAATGACGGGCCAGTTCCCTGATTGAAAGAGATGGTAGATAAGTGAGCAGGGCTGTGGTGAACTGAGCTGTGTTTGACACTGGTGTTGTAGATGAAGTTATGAACTTCTAATGGGACTACATTGCAAGTCCTTGGGACTTCTAGCATTGAGTTCCAGAGCTATCTGCTCCTGTAGCCATTAGGGTGTGGGTTTGGAGTGCCTCCTGTGGGTACAACATATCTTTTTCATTCTCCACCAAATCCCCACAAGCTTCTGAAAAACTAGGAGATTGCACTGTTTCATTTCTGATCATTTGTTATGTTTTCTCGTGTCGTCTTCATTTGCTGTACAGAAGGTAGTCCCTCCGTCAGCCACAATGCAAGTTTCATTTGAGATGTACAGGCTGGCATTAAGGCATTCTGCTAGCTGGGATGTACTCCCGTTGTAAATACACAATTCTGCACAATTATCTGTCTACACTCAAAATATTAAAATAGGTAAGTGTAGCCTTTGAAACTGCAGTTAATTGTTTATTGTTGTCATTGCATTTTAAAAAGTATAAAATATCACTATCATTTTGAGTGCGGGGAGAGGAGAACTAGATTCTCTAGTAGGCCTGTTTATGAAAAAGACCTTTTACATCAACTAACTTCTGTGTCTCCAGTGAGTCAGTTCATAGTCACAACAAAGATAATGAAAATGTCCTTCATCTCCTTGTGCCTACTACTTTGAGTTCTGCTGCCTAAATTTATTCTAAACTAAAAAGAAACACAAAGACTTGCATTTATAAGCATTCTTTCTTGGCTCTTTCAGGACATCCCATTGTGAATGCCAATCAGTGAAGTGCATCTGAAGTACAGTTGCTGTTGTAATGGGGGAACACAGCAATCTGCTTGTACACAGTAAGATCTACAAACAGTAATGTCTTAGTGATTTTGACTGAAGCATAAATATTGGGTAGACATCATGATTAATTCCAATATACTGTTTCCAAATCAAACCATGAATTCTTTTACTTCCATGAGAGAGCTCACACTGTCAATTTTAAACTGTCATGCAAAAATATAGGAAAAACAATGATGATAGTTTTGTGTGTATTAAAGGCTACTGGTTTCTTAGCATAGCAGTGCTATTTCCATTCTGTGCTTTTTAAAGAAAAGCAATTGATAGTACATGCAATGGCAGTTATGACTTCAATTAGAGTTGGACTGAATTTGCTCAAGCTAGTTAGGTTCAGGACTCTTAACCACTATCACCTGAATGATGTTCATCCCATTTGTCTGAACTGGATTACAGCCCATATGACATATCTGAAGCATCAACTAGCTCTCACCATGTACCTGATTGCTCAAATCATTTAAAAATGTTACGATTTTAAAGTCACAATAGCATTGTTTGAAAACAACTTTTATTCTTAATTCAAGTCTGGCAGCTATTAATCTACAGTGAAGTAAATTGATCGTAATTTATTACTAATTGGGCACCTTTACCAAAATAATTGATAGTTGGATATTAAATAATGGAAAGTTAATGCAGAACAAGGTTTCTGCTGAGGTTAGGGAGGAAATGGCATAAAATCGGTAGTTGATGGTTAGCGCAGGCTTGAAGGTTCCAGGGCCTTTTCCTGTACTGTATCTCTCTATGACTTTATCAATAGCTGAGTGAGAGCTATATGGAAAGTATTTTTTTTAAATTTAGATTTTATTTACAGCGTGGTAACAGGCCCTTCCGGCCCAACGAGTCTGCGCTGCCCACTTTAAACCCCATATTAACCTACCCGTACATCTTTTAGAATGTGGGAGGAATCCGGAGCACCCGGAGGAAACCCACGCAGACGGGGTGAACATTACAAACTCCTTACAGACAGTGACGGGAATCGAACCCCGATTGCTGGCGCTGTAATAACGTTGCATTAACCGCTACGCTACCGGCATGGCTGTATCATTGGCTAAAAGCATAGGATGCAGAGCTTGCAGATCTAATGCAGGAGCAGCATTCACTGAAGCAAGAGAGCCTGGAAAAACATCTAAATGTTGGGAGCAGGATGCATGAAAACGATACTTTATAAATAGAAAGGTACTGAGAACTGGGCTCTTGGGTCATGAGGAAAGAAAACAGAGCTTTGGAATGGGAGTGAGGTTGTATTTTAATGCTGAAGAAGCTGAACCAAGATCGTATAATTGTGTAGCCAGCAAATTTTCTGGTTGGATCCTAAAGAGAAGAATATTATTATCATATTTACTTTTATTTATGTTCTGGATCCTGTGTTACAAACTGACAAAAATTTACTTTGATCACAATCTCACATTCTGCATATCAACATGTTGGGGAGGATTAGGTGCAGGACAGTTGGATTGTCCTAAATTGTTAAATATCTGAACACATAGGCTGTATTGTAAATGGTGGCTGGCTGCAGCCTGTGGGCAAATTGGATCTAGGATCCCTTTCGCTCCTGTGGCTCCACTATAAAGCTAGTAAACTTGTGTTTCCAGACAGTGGCTGAAGGAACCAGTTGCAATACACATGGCAGGCAAGGAAACATTTCAGGCTATTTTGGATGAAGTCTCTAAGGTTTTGAGTCAGGCTGCTACCACATAGTACCCTTAAAATGAGTCTTGTGTCAACTGGGGATGGACATGTTCTCCTGCCATTTTCTACTGGCAGCTGCCTTGCAAAGACAGCAATCGAAAATTGCCTTTTACACCTCATAATAAATTCACATTAAGAGTTAAGTTTCAACTACAAGATCTGGCAGTGCTATTTCTTACCAACTCAGATAACTGGATCTCAGTAATGTAGTTATAAAGATAATTAACTGTGTGCTAATTAACTCCTGCCCCATCTTTATAGAATGCTAGCCAATTTAACTTTCATGTAGACGGGTTGCCTTATTTCTGCTATCTACCAGTGTTAAAAGCATTCAATATTTAGCCCACTTCAAACAAGTTATGTATTTTGAAACTATAGGGATCTTTTGATGAATGGCAAGCACTAGCTTGCGTAAGGGAGCTGACATTTGTATTGAACATAAATTTTAAAAATTGGGAAGAAGTCATAATTGTAATGATTACATCTTAAAACGAAGCATCAAGTACAATTTATGAAAGTAGTACTCAGCCACTTGAGTACAAATTAAAATCCATCTATATTTAAGCACAAAATCAATGATTTTTCATTGGTATGAATGTTTATGTTGAAAGTATCTATTCTGTAAGTGATTATACCACTTTAATCAAGGATCTCCCTCACATGAAATACTATTTTTTGGTTTTACTTTGCAGCTTACACACACTGTAAAGGGTCAGCTCTTCATCATAAAGGTTCTGAGATATGTTACTAAAAAAAATTGCCCTTCTTTCTGTAGTTAATAATTTCTACTTCAAGAGTAGAATAGGGGTAGGTGCACTGTGCAGTTAGTTAAAGCTACTGGAATTTCCCCAATATTCTATCCAATCTCAATAAACTGTTCAAACCTCCCAGGGAGAAGGCCTCCAAAATTTTGGGAAGCTTGTTGGAAGCAAGTGTGTAGCAGGACAGAGAATGAGCAGTTTGGTGTGTCGTCCATTAAGCTATCCTGTAAAGAGTACCTCTATTTAGGTGTACCTCTGTAATTAGGATGCCAATACACGGCAAGGTAAGGGAATCAAATGCCAGAAAGAATGACAGCAAGGAAATTGGGTGTATCAGGCATTCATTTCAAATAAGGATCACAGAAACAAAAAGATATCTCCAATGATTATAGTTTACTTCTCCTAGAAAATCTTACTTTTTCCTGCAGAGGTACTGAATTCATTCCTTTGGGAGATCTTCCTTCCAGCCTTATCATCCTCCAGCCTGTTAACTACCTTCTCCCTAAGATCCACAAGTAGAGCATTTCTGGCAGACTGATTGCTCTAGTCTAATCTTGTGCCACAAAACTTATCTATTCCTTAACTTGACTCTTTTCTTTACCCCCTTGTCCAGTCTCTTCCCATCTCTGACACTGGGTTTCCAATTCCCCTACTCTTCCATCCCCCACCGGGATGGTCTGAGAAGTTTTGGCTTCTTCCTGAAGTAGTGGCCCAACCATTCCTCCTCCACTACCACTCTCTTTTGCCAGGCTGAACTTATTCTCATATTGGACAACTTTCCCTTTAATTAACTCCACTTGCTTCCTCCAAAGCAAAAGTGTAACCATGGGAATCTGCATGTGTCCAATCTCTGTCTGTTTCTGTGTGCAACACAAATAACAGCCCTTGCTTAAGGCCCCTTCCCTCTCTCACTTGGCACCGTGACCACTTGTATCATTCGATCTCTCTTCGTACACACAGACATTCTCATCATTTTCTCATTCATCCTCCTCTCTCTGCAACTTAAGACTTTCCTGGTAAATTGATGAATGTTTTGGTGCTGCCTTCTGCTCTTCTACAGGAATCAAAAAATATCATCAGTTTTGCTGCCATTTTCCACTTTACTCTTTCTTTCATGTTGTCCATCTCTGGCTCTTGCTTTTCTTTTCTTAACTTCTCTACCTTCATCCCAGTGGATAGGTTAACAACCAATGTACTTACAAACCCAAAAACTCCAACAGCTATCCTGGCTACACCTTGCTTCCCACAAGGACTGCATTTCATTCTCCCATTTTCTCCATCTCTATCATATCTGTTCTGGTGCTGACACTTTCCCTACAGTGTTTCTGAGTTATTTTCCTTATCTATAGTTTCCAATTACACCTAGTCCAGTTCCTGTACTTCTGCTCCTACCCACTTCCTCCCACTTAGAGCAAGGATAAGGTTCTCATTGTCCTCAACTATGACCCCACCAATCTTCACATTAAACCAATAATTGAGCGTAATTTCTTCCTCCTTTAATGTGATGCCACCACTGAACACACCATTATTCTTTCAGAATTATGATGGGATCTCTGTGACTCCTTGGTACATTCTTCCATATCCACTGGCTTTTGCAATTTACCTGTACTCCTTCCAATTTAGTGCACAATCTATTGCTCATGATGGTGGTCTCCTTAACGCGTGGCAAACCAAATGCAGACTAGTTGACCACTTTGCAAAATACCTCCATTTAGTACATGATGTTGATCCTAAGCTTCCAGTCATTCTAATCTCCATCTTACTCCGACTCTGATCTCTCTACCCCAGTTTCTTACATTGTCCTGCTAGACAATGTTTAAATATTGGTAGTTTGAGTTGACAGTTTATTTTAATGTGGGCTGTTGGCATATGTCAGTTCTTTCAACTTGTGTTTCTTCTCTTGATGTCCTTCTACAAGATTTGCAGCACCTTGTTTCCAAATGACTTTTTCTTATTCAGCATTGGCCCTTGCAAGAATTTGTTTGATTTTTCGGTATGTTTCTCCTGCTTCATCTGTGAACTCATAATCCTCCCATTCCATTCCCACCAAATGAAATTGTTAAGAGTCTATTGATATTCAACAAACACAAATATCTTGATGAAGAAAGTTTTGACAAAGCCGGATCATACTCAGCTCTAGCTGGTAGTTCCAAATGGAACTGTTAGTTCACCTGCATCTTTCCATCAGCAGTTCTCTGATTTCTGCAGCTGTACACTGAAAGACCGATGTTGATGATAAATAGAAGGTCAAATACTTGTGTTTATGCCTCCTGCTCCTTTGCTTGTGCTACTACCTGAGTCTCATAACGGAACACTGGCTTCAAGAAAATATGAAGTACATTAGATCCCTCAGATTTATACCAGACGATGCATCTGTTGAAAAAGTTAAGTTTTAATTTAACATTTTAATTTATCTCACGTTATCTTAATGTTTTTAATTATAGTTTACAACTTTAAGGCAATTTTAATCTAATTTAAGTTTTAAAAAGTTTTAATTATTTAGGTCTATTTGAAAAGCTTTTAAATGTCACGACGATTTAGGGGCTGTTGGCATAAAGGCCATCAGGGCATTCTGCAGCGTGATCTGCCACCTGAGCCTTGGTTGTCAGTTGGAGGCCGGTCTGCTTCATATACAGGGTCAGCTTAGCTGGCTCTCCTTATCTGGATCAGGCTAATGGGAGCAGGTGGACATTGCAGCCAGTGAGTCTGGCCTATCCAGGCTAAACCAGCCCAAGTTTCCTTGTAACTGTAGTTCACAGAGCACTTGGTGAACTTGTGCAGTTCCAATTAATTGGTGAGGATGCTTGCATTCAGAGACGGATCATTCCATGGGTATATTCTACCAAAGAAATACTAAAATCCATCGTAAAGTTTGGATTAGCATAATAATATTTTATCAACCAGTTTGAAAACTAATAGACTCTTAACAATTTTTTTGGTGGGAATGGAATGGGAGGATTATGTGCTCACAGTGGAAACAGGAGAAATGTACTAATAAATCAAACAAATTCTTAGAAGGGCCAATTATTGTACCCAATGGCAGCACCACATGTTCTGAATTAAGTAAGCAATGAGTTAAACGCAACGAGAAATTAACTCCAGCTCATAGGAGAGCACATTATTTCCCTGAGCTGACTGTCATAGAAATTACTCTGAGCATAGAATTCACATTAGTGTTGGAAAACCCAATTAAATCCATTTAACCCAGCCACTCATGACACTATTTTACCTTGCTGTATTATTAATTTCCATCTACTTTCTTTCTAGAATATTATTGTTTTTGTATCTTAATGAAGACATGAATTGAATGCAGCTACTATTATGACAATGGTTAAAACACTGTAGTTTACCAGTTTGTCTATTATGGTATGTTAGTGTAGAATAGATCAACAATGGTTTTATTTAAGGCGTATCTCTTTGAGTTCTATCCATTTTGTAAGTGTCATACTAAATTTTTCTCTTTTAGTTTCTTGCTACCATTCCATCATATGAATGAGTGTTAAATAAATGCACCAGAACAAAGTGCTTAGAGAGTTCAAGCAGGG
>JARFYF010000012.1:20988160-20998258 GCA_030265395.1 Rhina ancylostomus | reverse complement strand
TCCTCTTTGAATGCCTTATTTACCTTTTTTAGTAGAATTATTCATCTAACGTGCACAATGTACCATTGACACATGGTCCATTTGACCCGTCTCATTCCCCAGAACTAGATTCAATGTCATTTTCATCACTGGCCTGGAAACATACAGCTCTCCTTAATATAGTTCAGAATTGTGTCCCCTCCTTTGTCTTTTATTTGATTACTATCCCAGTATTAATTGGGATATTAATTGATGTCTAAAATATACCACTCTTCAACTCTAGATATGCTCTGTCTCATGTTGACTATTTTGTGAGGTACAGAATATCCCCAGTAGCAAGCTGTATCCTTCTTGCTTCTTAACTCCAACCAAATGTATTCTTCCTCACTGCTCATGGATATTCTCTCTCTCCAGCACTATAATATCTTCCTTAATGGACCTAGTGCACATGGTTTTCCTTCTCAATATTATCTTGAACCATTACTTTAGCCTAAATAACTTCATTTTGTGTTCAATTTTATTGCAATATTTATTATGCAATCTGAAGTTTAGGTTCATAATCATAGTTTATTACTTTAGCAATTGAAGATCTCAATATTTGAAGGTGAAAGAATTGTTTAACTTCACTTTTATTCTTAAATCATTGGCTTATTTCCTCTGACAAAGCTTGCTGGTCTATCGACTTCACCTTAGTTTGAAGATCTTGTTCAATCTGGGGATTAGTCTGTAGCTTTTGGCATTGCAGCTCCATGCTGAGAGCGTGAGAGGGTTGCATAAAAGCAATGCAAAGCAAATGCTCGCTCTCCACCTGTCAAAGAAAGATAAAGAAAAGAACTGTCCCGTAAGAAGATCCTTGATCAGCCAGTCTGATAGAGTACAGGAGGAAACCTGCTGAAAATTCACCAGGCAAACTTGACTGTTGTGTACCCCTGGGATTTTAATCTACTTCTGCTTAATTGGCAAAGGAACAGGAACTCACACTGCATGAGAGCCAGGTCACTTGCCAATAGGGCTTTTGTTTACAAATGTGTGTACAACAGATCACAGTCATCCATTGTGTTAGTTATAGTTACTCTCACTTCACCACTTACAGTGTTTCTGATGTTACTAATACAGTTCTCTTTAAAATGGTGAAGTGAGAATGATGGCTTCATTGCAGAAGTGTTGGGTCATTCAAAGCAATGTGAAATGTGTGATTGTGAGGAAGTGATGCTAGTGTTGGCAGCTGAGATATTTTTCCATTCCAGGCACGCTATGTGAACCAAACTCCTTGAATTAGATATGGATCAGACAGATACATTGCAATTCATAGTAGAGACCACTGTTAGTTAGTTTACCAGAAAATGTAACGATTCTGCATAGTTTTTTTGTACTTATTCACTTTTGGGATCTGGGCATCCCTGTGAAGGCCAGATTTATTTCCCATCCCATATTCCCTTGGGGAAGTTGATAGGGAGTCACCTCCTTGAACTGCTGGTGAAGATCTGTTGGGTAGGACATTCCTGGATTTTAACTCAGTGACAATGGTATAGTTTGAATTCAAGATGGTGTGAGAATTGGAGGGGAACATGGAGGTGGTAGTGTTCCTGTATGCCTGCAGCCCTTGTCCTTCTTGATGATAGAATTTGTGGGTTTGGGGGCTGCAGTTGAGGTAGATTTATGGAGTAACTGCAGTACATTTTGTAGATGGTACAAAATATAGCCACAGTGCACTAGTGCTGGAAAATGTTTAGACTGGTGAATAGGGCCATCATACAGGCTGCTTTGTTCTGGATGGTGTCAAGCTTCTTGAGTGTTGATGACATTACGGTCATCCAGACAAGTGGGGAGTATTCCATCACCCTCTGGATTTGTGCCTTGTAGATCGGGCAAAGGCTTTGAGATGTCAGAAGGTGAGTCATTCGCCACAAGATAATCAGCCCTGATCTGTCCTTGCAGCCATTGTATGTATGTGGCTGGTTGAGCTGAGTTCTGTCCAAGGGTGATTGTCCATAATGTTGATGGCGGGGTACTTGGTGATGATGATGCCATTGAATACTAAGGATAGGTTGTTAGTCACTCTCTTGCTAGATATGGTCACGGTCCAGCACTTGTGTAACATGGTTATTACTTGCCACTTAACAGCCTGTGCTTGAATGTTGACCAGGTCTTGCTGCCCGCAGGCACAGACTGCTTGAGTTTCTGAGAAGCGGCAAATGGAGTTAAATATTGTGTAACCATCAGCAAACATCCCCACTTCTGGTCTTTTGAGGGAAGGAAGGCTACTCAAAATTTTACATTTTGTGAATCTTGGCTAGGTTATTTATTAGATTCAAACAAAACTTCCTTTATTCAAAACTGATAATGCAGTAAATAAGGGTATAAAGTCATTAGTTCAAGTACTAAAGCAGGAAATGCTACAGGCATTCAGTAAATCAATGAACATGTGTGGAGAGAACAAATAAGGGAATAAGTTTTAAGTTGGCCTGCCCAGCCTTAAACAATGCAATATTTGCCTATAAATGGCTTACTGCCCAATTTATGCAAAAACTTTAGCTGAAACTTTGTTCATTTAGGATCTACCCTTTTCAGATGGAATGACATTTTAGTACCCAAAATCACTTCCTTCAATTGCCATCTTGGGAGAGAATCTGGTGGATGGTGGACCACATGCAGTCTCTGTCTTCTTTCACCCACTGTTCAGTCCAAGAGGAGCAAAGAAGTCAGCATGATTTATCCTTGTGGGTGCTCCCCTGGGCTACAGACAAGTGGTGTGACTACTGCCCATTATCATCCCATCCACAATGGTTCTCTTCCCCACTAATTCATCTCCCCATCCCAAAATTCTTTCTCCAAACATGTTTGTTCTCAGCTTGTTTTCAATGTGTAACATTCTGGAGATGTGGTCTGTGACATGGTGTGCCAGCCCCTTATACAGACCAAGAGGGTTGTCAGCATTATAATGTGGGTGACAATGTGAGAGGTTAAAAAAAAACAAAATGCATCAGGTGTAGATACTTCTGCAGGATCTCCATCCAGAAGATTAACTTTTCCACTTTCCCCTAATATGTTGATTGGCTTGTTGACTAATTATTTTAGATTTCAAACATCAACAGGCTTTTTTAGGCATGTCCTTGTGGATGCTTGAATGGAAAACATCGTAAGACAAGGGAAGAATTGAAAGAATAATCAAATCAAGTTTCCAGAACATGCTGATGCTTTACAGTCAAGTACTGCTTTGAGGCAGATGTCTTTGCAGTAATGCTTCTTCCTTTTGAGCCCAGAATATGTGATCTTCAGAATGTCACATCTAGCAGGACATATAGTGGGACAGTTGAAAGTTTCATGATGGGTTGCATCGTGGTCTGGTGTGGCAATTTGAATGTACAAGAATGTAAGAAACTGCAGAGAGTAGTGGACTCAGCCCAAGACATCACTGGAACATCCCTCCCCACCATCAGGAGTATCTGCATAAGGCACTGCCTCAAAACGGCAACATCTATCATCAAAGATCACCATCATCCGGACCATGCCATCTTCTTACAGCTACCATCAGGCAAGAGGTACAGCAGTCTGAAGGTTTCATGACACCACCAGGTTCAAGAACAGCTACTTCCCTTCAACCATGCCATACTTGAACCAACTTGAACAACCCTAATCACTGTCTCAGTATAGCAACACCATGACAACTTTGACAACTTTGACCACTTTGCACTACAATGGACTTTGGATTTTTTGTTCTAATTGTGTTCTTTCTTGTATAATTGTGTATAATTTATGTTTAATATATGTTTTTTCTTGTGAATGTTGTGTCTCTGATGCTATGTGCCTGTGATGCTGCTGCAAGTAAGCTTTTTATTACACCTGTACATATGACAATGGCAATAAACTCAAACAAACTAAACCCAGATTCAGTAAACTTGCTGATGGGATGTACTGAGGATTTACTGAGGACATGCAGAAGATGGCAATCCACCTTCCATCTAGAATACGAGTAAATGGACGAAAGAACTCAGAACCACGATAATTTTAATCTGGTTCTAAAATAAGTGTGAAATTGTCATTTGCTGAAGTTTCAGAATGGGAGAGAATTCTAGTTACTAATGAGCCAGTGTAAAAGCACATTCAGAAATTGGCTTTCAGCACAAAGTGTAACTGTGGCAATCTGGACTGCTGCAAATATTATTTCTCTGGTTACCCTGCTGCGATAAGCATCAGGATTATAAAGTTGCTTTGTCCAATTTCTGTCAGAAGTGGAACACAAGGACAGCACGCAAATTATTTATTTCAGCAGTGAAAACAACCGATATAACAAATTGTACTGCAAATTTTTACTTCTTAGCAAACTGCTGTCAATAAAGGCAATAAATGTTTCCTAAAAGTCAGCAATAAATTGTGCTTTGCCTTTAAATGAAAATGGTTTTGCTTTGACAAAGTATTTGTAATTATTCCTGAGACCAAAATAATGCGTTTCCAACTGAATATGCATGGGATAGTTAATAACCCATGCCTTGCTAAATAAGCAGTCAGCTTGTCAGTTTGATGTACATACTAAATGAATGCAAGGCAAAAGGAAAATAAAATAATAAAAGGATGAATTTTACCAATTATTTTATTGTTTTGCATCTCAGTATTATAGCATATTTTACATAATCTCATAAAATTAAATATTCACATATTGTCTCTGGACTACTTTTTAACAGATATCTCACACACAAATGTTTCTTCATATGGTTACATACATTAAAAAGAAATTCTCTGTTACTTGCATGCTTTTGATTTGCATAAAACTAGGATTTACATTCATGTGATTGGATAAAAGATCGTCAAGCTGGATAAAACTGTTTCTGGGAAAGTTATGAAGAATTTTCAACAGCCTCACAAACAACTCTGCCAATAAGATTAAGTGTAAAATGAATTACTGTACTGGCAACTCATGCATAGAAATGAAAGATGTACTAAACAAGTGAGGCCCATTCTTTTCCAGTAAGATATCAGGGTGGTGAATGAGGAACCAAAAATAGTGATAAGGGCAGCTGCCAGCACTTTTGGTCCCTGGGAAGTCAATGGATGCAAGCTAGTACAGTCTTCTGCTTCGTAAAAGCGATATTGCCCTTGTGCCTGGTGTGGAGAGTCACTGTGATTTCCAAAACAGAGCCATCAATCGCACATTGGGAGTTGTCACTGGAGCCTGGGACTGTTGCATTAAAATGGGAGGGTGAGTGCATAATGCATTTATACTTCTAATGCAGAATTAGTGTAAATAGGTGTTTGATGGACTCAGCGAGCTGAAGGCCTGTTTTCATGCTGTAAGACGGTGAAGGCTATGGTGCCCTCTTCAGCTTGTGTTGGTACAGTCCACATCCAGTCAAAGCTGCAGCATGGAAGAGGTATCTGATACATTGCTCCTCGGTGAAGGTCAGGAAGGAGAAGTGCTCCCTGACACCTACTTATGGGAAGGATCACCTGCATGGTGCCTCTATGCAGCTCCCACACTCCCCTGACTTCTTTGAGGCTCCCTCCTGTCCTCTGAGCTCTGTGATGCCAACAGAGTCATTTTGGCACTTGAATCATGAATGAGTTAATCACATGGTGGGACCAACCCTGGGGGAGACCAACTTCATGAGTAGGTGGCATTTCTATTTACATTTTGTTTTTTTTTAACAAATATTCCTCTGGCATCTGGATATATATGAATGATATCCATCACAAAATCTTTTGGTGGCAATTTTATACAAGTAGAAAGGTGGGACAATCAAATATCTAGGCTATTCAGTACCTTTTATGCTTTGTTTTCTGCATCTCATCTGCTTTCTAATGATAGTTGAGAGTGAATTGCAAGGTTTTCATTCATTTACATTTACTTCAGAGTGATTTCATTGTCCAGATAGTCACTGGTTTCTCATTTTTGCTTTTTGAGTGTGTGATGCCTTGAGATTCAAACCGATATGATGCGGCAGATAAACTGTGGATGTAGGATTTCTAAATGTATAGCAGAGAATTAATTATCTAAAGCAGGATATTCTAATTCCGTGATTTTTTAGTAACAGTCTTGCTACATATTCTATGCTTATTTTCAGAATATCTCAGGAGGGATAGATTGGAAATGTTTGAACAATATCCAATATCCTCAATGATCTATGTGGAACATGATGGGCCAGATCTTGTCGGAAAATGTTGGCATTTTCTCTGCAAACTTTTGGCACTTAACACCTAGAAACTTAAGCAAGTCCCAGACCTGCTGACTGAGCCTGTCAGTATATCCATCACAGGACTTTGTAAGGAGTCAAATGAGGAGCATGAACTCACTGAGATTCCCAGCACTTACGCCGTGGAATCTGCTCACATCTTCCCAACCCATTCATTTCAATGGAGTTGTCACAGCTGTGGCAAAGAAAGGTAAGTTCCAATTTTTAAAAAATTATTTGTGTTTGCAATAATGCTTTTAATTATTTAACAAAACCCTTAAGTGGCTTGGGTGAGCTTTCTTATTTTGAAAAAATTTTTTTAAAAATTACTTATTGTATTTTTATAATTTTTGAATGCTTCCAAAAGATAGTGAAGTTAAGATGGGGGTTTGTTAGTGTTTCTGTGGGTGGGGCTTATTTCAGCACACCCACACAAACCAATAACATTGCTCAGGACCATTTCAATCAGAAAGCTCTTGACCAGTAAGATTGGCCTTGGGGATCAGCACCAGCTGAGTGCGGAGCAACGGGGAATCTGAGTGATGAGTCCGGGTGAAGAATTTGTTTGTAAATTGGGAATCTAGTTCAGTGATGCATGTCATGTGTTACTTTCTGTAATCTGTACCAAGTCGAATAAAAAAATCTAAGGCAAATGTTGTGTTAAAAGTTAATGGATTTTCACTCTGCTCTCTGAAGACTAACACCCATTTGTCAAACTCTATGAGCTGATGAAATGAATATAGCCTTTGAATCAATACAAAGGAATTCAATGCTTTTTCAACATGATTCAATAGCATCTTAACCTACCACTATATTTTATATGAACTTTATGTAGTGAATGAGAAGTTTTAAGGTGTTACTAGGTGTTACATCAGCCTTTACTTAGTTGCAATGTTTCAAGGTGTGAGTCATTTTTGTTGGAACAGCTGATGTTTCCAAACCCACTAATTGCATAAGATGTGTGAAATACAATATCCTTTTCACTTTTAGGGTACTTTGTATTGTTCCTGCCTTTTGCCATTGGACTCCACCAGCACAGACCTTGCACAGCCAACCAGCTGAAAACCAAATGCAATATAGCCAGAAGCTTCAAAGAAAGGCCATTTTTTAAAGTCTCCTCTGTTCCCAATTTTTTGTCATTTTAAAGCAGGTGTCATTGTATAATGGATAAAAAGTGATCTCCAAGTTAGGTAAGTAAAACCACACACTCAAGTTTTATTATTATCTTACTAGAGTTAATCCTTAAGGAAGTGAGGAGTATTCGGTGCATTTTACTAATGTTAACGTGGCTTTAAATCTCTATTACTCTACTCAGTTGAAATGTAGCAGTTAAAATAAATAATATAGACAAAACTCATAAGATGACTTAGCGGGAAAGTTCAACTCACTTCTAATGGGCGTGAGACCTATCAAGTTCTCATATCCTTAGGCTGGATACCTCCTGTGTTGTCAGTTAAAGATGGTCTATGTTGCAAGATAAGGAATAAAATCGATGTTCATGAAGTAATCCGAAATACTCACGTCTCAAAGCTGGAAGATTCACAGGACAAGAAAATAAATGAGAGTCCACATAGATGTCTAAAAATAGTGACACCTGGTACTCCTATCCCTACAATATACTAATAACTGGCAGCTGTTAGATTACATTTTGTGACCAGCAGCTGAAAATTTATCATATCTTCCAAATCACCTCTAAACATCCTTCTTATCGGTTTTGAAGTCTTCCAATAACATATCAGAAATGATAGGTGCACAAATATATATCTTTAGCTTGGCCTGCAATGCTATAAATTTCATTAAGCATTTTATAAACTCATTGCTGGGACTTTTCTTATTCCAGAGACCAAATGAGCATTCCAGAGACTGTCCATTATCTCAACTTGTCAGCTTACAAAGCAAAAATTACAAGCACCGTTTAAACAGATTTTAATCTATTTCCTTCCTTGTAGTTATCAGATTATCTGGAACTTTCAATGTTTATGCATTTGAAAAACAAGCATTGAAACAGATTATCTTGTAAAACATGGTTAAAAGCTACATCGACCCTAGGCTCATTCAATCTTGCACTAGCTTTTCCGTTTTATGGAGGAAAATACTGTAGCTCATGAGTTAATCACTGAGAAAGGAAAAAGAAGCTTGGATTCACTGAAGGTCTCCTGCAGAAAGATTAGGTAGCAGTTAGCCCACTAGCCACATATATCATAATGTATTTTACGTTTTGTACCACCCCAAGTTCAGGGAAGAGTTTGGGGTGAATGCTACTTTTCCAGGTTCCTCAGGGCAGTGTTCTGGGCCGAGGCAGCTTCAGCTGCTTCATCAACAACACACACATTTGTGCACCCAGAGTCCTTTCAGGTACATGAAAAAATAGGTATGCCATGGGTCCAGGACAGAGTCACTGAGACTTATGGATTAGTTGTGACGTAACAGTGAGACTTTGAGCTAGAGTAGAGGAGGTAGTGGGGACTGGCGGGAGTGTAAGAATAATGGGTGAGGATGTTCAAGGTTCAGCTGTTTCGATAGCTGAGTAGTTTTCTTTACCTGAGACAGTTTCAGTGCTGGAATCCACGGCCTGGAACCTCCTCAAGACCTGCATGACATTGGACATCACTGAGCACGTCTAATATCTTCCATACACTTGTAAATCAGATGCACAGAAATCTTGGAAGAAAAGGTATGGATTTTGAGAACTCTCAGCAAGTTCATGATGTATTTTACTTTTTTTAAATTGAAATTGAATTTGACACAAGCATTTGAATTTCTGGGCCAGTACTTATGTAGTTCCTTTCATGTCCACAAAATGTGATAAACATATTATAGCCAATTGTTAAGCGGCCATTAATTTTTGGGGAAACACAGAAATGCATTGCACTGGAGAAGGAGCAGAGGAGCTTCACCAGGATGTTGCCTGGGACGTGTGTTTCAGTTATGAGGAGAGACTGGATTTGTTTTCCTTGTAGCAGAAGATCAACAGCAACTTCACGGATAACAGGGATGCGAGGCACCTGTGGAAGGGAATACAGGTCATCACGGACTATAAAACCCCCCCACAGGCTTGTGAGAATGACCCCTGCCTCCCCAACCAGCTGAATAACTTCTATGCATGTTTCGAGGCAACGAACAACACACCTGCCTCGAAAGCCCTGGCCCCTCCCAGAGAACAGGCTCTGTGTCTCATCCCAACCAGTGTGAGGAAAGTTCTGTCCCAGATCAACTCCTGGAAGGCTGCAGGACCAGACAATATACCGGAGCAGGTACTTAGGGACTGCGGATCAGCTGAAAGATGTCCTCACAGACATCTTTAACATCTCTTTGCAGCAGGCTGTTGTCCCTTAGTGTCTTAAATCTGCCACCATTATACCTGTACCAAAGAAGTCCCCCGCACTATGCCTGAATGAATATCACCCCATAGCTCTGACACCCATCCTCATGAAGTGTTTCAAGAGGCTAGTCATGAGGCACATCAGATCCATCCTTCACGCAACCATGGATCCCCACCAATATGCATACCGGGCCAACAGGTCCACAGATAATACAGTATCCTCTGCCCTGCATTCGGTACTAACTCACTTGGAAAAAAAGATACCTATGTCAGAATGCTGTTCATAGACTTCAGCTCCGCATTCAACACCATCATCCCACAACAGTTCATCAGGAAATTGAGCACATTGGGCTTCAATACACCTCTTTGCAACTGGATACTGGACATTCTCGCTTGCAGGCCACAGTCAGTCAAAATAGGGAAAAAGCCTCGAGCACCATTACACTGAGCACTGGCTCCCCTCAGGGCTGTGTGCTCAGCCCTTTCCTGTTCACCTTGCTGACTCACGACTGTGAGGCCAGATCCAGTTCCAATCACATTGTTAAATTTGCCGACGACACAACAGTGGTGGGTCTTGTCACGAACAACGATGAAACACACTACAGAGAGGAGGTGAAGCAACTGGCCTTG
>JARFYF010000012.1:20872900-20883588 GCA_030265395.1 Rhina ancylostomus | reverse complement strand
CCCCTCAGCTTCCTACACTCCAGGGAAAAAAGCTCCATTCTTGCTGGGTACACACTATTGCAACTGTAGGACAGAACCTGCATCCCACCCCCCCCCCCCAAAGGTGGCAGCACAGTAGTAAACATCTGGGAATGAGTGGTGTTGGCTCCAGACCTCATCAAGTCTCCTGGCATAATGTTAAACATAAAGATTCCTCTTCCTATTACCGTCTCACTCAGCTGATAAATCAGTGCTCCTCCATGTTGAATAACATTTGGAAGAAGGACTTAGTACATTTTGAGTCATTGTTGTATTATGTGTGGGAAATTTCAATGTCCATCACCAAGAATGGATTGGTAGCACCACTACTGACTTATCTACCTGTATCCTAAAGGACATGGCTGCTACACTGGTTATGTAGCAGGTAGTGAGTGAAGAAACATGAAGAATTACTTGTGCTCACCAATCTACCTGTGGTAGATGCATCTGTCTCTGATAGCACTGGTAGAGGTGACATTATCATAAGTCCCATTATCACACCAAGGGCGCTGTCTATGGTGTTGTGCTGTACAACAAGTATCATAAATAGAATAAACTCAGAATAGATCTGGAAATTCAAACCTCAGTATTCCTGAGGTACTTTGGACTATTTGCAGCACATTCTGTAACCTCATGGTCCCACAACCCTGTTTCAATGAAAAGTAATGGACAACAAGCTGAAAGCAATAGCAGGCATAGTTAAGAAAGGAAGTGCCAACCTGGTGAAGCTGTAACACAGGAATACTTGTGTCTGCAACAGCAAAAGCAGCATGCAATAGACTGAGACAAGCAAACTTAGATCCAATAGATCAGAGCTAAGCTCCATAGCCCTGCTACACCCACTTCAGAATGGTGGTGGACAATTAAACAACTAATGGGAGGAGGAGTTTTGAAGAACATCCTCATTGCTGGTGGAGCCCAGTATGTGAGTGCTAAAGACAATGTTGAAGCATTTGCAGCCAAAGGTGTCATCAATGATCCATCTTGGCTTCCTCCTGAGACTCTCAGCATCACAGAAGCCTGTCTTCAGCCAATTCAATTCACTCAATGTCAAATCAAGAAATGGTTAAGGACATTGAAAACAGCAAAGGACCAGACCACAATTCAGCCATAATACTTAATACCTAGGCTCTTCAAGTTATGCCTTAACCATAGCTGTTTCGGTACAGTTCCAACACTGGCATCTAACCCATAATATGAAAGGTTGCCCAAGAATGTCTAGTTCACAAGGGCAGGACAAATCAAACATGGGTAATAACCACCCAATCAGTCTAAACTAAATTATCAGCAAAAACATAGAAGCTGTCAACATTACCATCAAGCAGTACTTACCAATAAACTGCTTCCAATGCCCAGTTTGGGCTTTGCCAGGATCACTATTCTCCTGACCTCATCACAACCATGGTCTAAATATGGTTCAGAGCTGAAACCTAGAGGTGAGGCAAGAATGACTAGACATTAAGGCAACATTTGACTAAATGTGCTATCAAAGCGTCTGTCTAAAACTGTCGTCAATGGGCATTAAAGGGAAAACACAATTTCATATTTCATAAAAGGAAGATGGTTGTGGATGTTGGAGACCAAACAATCCAGCACAAAACTTCAATGCAGGGAGTTCTCAGGGCAATGTCCTAGGCCCAGCCATTTTTAGCTGCTTGGTTATAATTAAAGATATGTGATGGCCATTACTTGCTGTTTTTATTTTGTTGTTCAGGTACCTGTGAGATTGTGCCTGTGTTTGTGAGCCTGTGTCTGTGATGTTATTTCTGGTGAACTGTGAATGTTTGCCTGAGGAGTTGTGTCTGGTATCCACGAGTCACTATCTTTGTTGCTGTATCCAGGGGTTGTAATTCACTCGCTATTGAGTTTTGCCAGGGTAGTTATGAACTCTCTGTTGGAGGAATCGTATCTGGATTTATGAGGCACTCACTGACTGTGGAGAAGTAACCAGCAGACTGTGAGCCTAGCTGTTGTTGACTGGTAAAGTGAGTGGGTGAGAACATGGCAGATGGAAGATAAAATGGAAAAAATGTGAGATCATCCACTTTGATAGAAAAAGTAGAAACGTGTATTATCTTTTAAATGGTGAAAGATTAAAAAGGTGTTGCTATTCAGAGGGACTGAGGATCCTTGAACATGACTCACTGAAAACTAACATACAGGCACAACAGGCGATAATGGTATGTTAACCTGTATGGGAAGAGGAATGGAAGACGATAGTAGAGGCTTCTCACGGGAATTATATAGGGCCCCAGTGAGATTGCACCTGGAAAGTTTTGTATAGGTCTGGTCACCTGACTTGTGATGAGGAGAAGGAAGAGGTTCAACAAGATTCCAGGGATGGCGTGTTTGTCCTTTTGGGAGAGATTAAACTGACTTGGGATACACGCTTTTGAGTTTAGAAGAATAAGAGGTGATCTCATTGAAACATACAAAATTCTTATGGATAGATGGAGGGATGATGTTTCCCCTGGCTGCGGTGTCTAGAACCAAAGGTCATAGTCTCAGAATAATGTATCAGCCATTTGGGACCAACATGAGAAGAGAGTTCTTTACCAAGAGGGTCATAAATTTTTGAAATTCTTTACTCAAAAGGCCCGAGGAGGCTCAGTTACTGAGTATATTCAAGACAGAGGTTGATTGATTTTGGGTATTAAGGAAACTAAGAGATATAGGGGAAAGTAAAGTGGCACTGAAGTAAAAAGATCAGCAACAATTTTATTTCTTGAATTTCCTTAATGACATAGAAATAAGTCATTCAGCATATCAGCTCCATGCAGACTCCTACAACAATCTCACCAGTTCCATTCTCCCACTCATTGACTGTCAGAGAGGACACAAATGGAATGGCCTACACCAGCTTCTATTTCCTATGTTCTCTGTTCTGACGACTTGTTTCTGGGGATGGTCAGTCTCTAAGATTATGCTGAAATGTCATCATCCTAAAACTTCAACTATTTCTCTCTCCACTGACCAGCTGAGTATTTCCAGGTGCTTTTTCTTCAGAATTCAAACATATGCTGTAATTTGCTTGTTGACTCTAAGCTTCTGTCTGGGGAATAGGTTTATAGCCTCCCTCCTGTGAGGTTGTGGCTGCAGACCCCTTCCTGAGGTTGTGTCTGGGGAGTGTCTGTGGACCCCTTCCTGAGGTTGTGTCTGGGGAGTGTCTGTGGACCCCTTCCTGTGAGATTGTGTCTGGAGATGGGTCTGTGGACCCCTTCCTGTGAGGTTGTGTCTGGGGAGGGTCTGTGGACCCCTTCCTGTGAAGTTGTGTCTGGAGATGGGTCTGTGGACCCCTTCCTGTGAAGTTGTTTCTGGAGATGGGTCTGTGGACCCCTTCCAGTGAAGCTGTGTCTGGGGAGTGTCTGTGGACCCCTTCCTGTGAAGTTGTGTCTGGGGAGGGTCAGTGGACTCCTTCCTGCGAGGTTGTGTCCAGAGATTGGTCTGTGGACCCCTTTCTGTGAGGCTGTATCCAGGGAGTGTCTGTGGAACTCATACTGTGAGGCTGTGCCTGGAGACTATAAGCCGATGTCTGCAGAGTTCTGGCGAGGGACGGTGAGCTCTCCATGGAGCTATTTTCTTGGGGACGGTGAGCCGCTGTCTGCCACCGTGTTTAGGTATGTGGGGAGGGTGCGGGGTTGTAATCTAACTGGCTGCCGCTCAGCAGCAGCTATAACGCTGCTGAGCTTGTGACTGGAGGTCACTGAGTCGTCTGCCGGGCTGCCGCCTCTGAGTGAGTGAGGGAGGAAGGACTCGCGGGATTCTTATTCGTCAAAAGAGAAACCGACGGGAAGTTTATGGCGAAAAATAGTAGGTGGCAGCGAAGCGGAAGGTCCGTGCCACAAGGGTTGATGGCGTGCTGAGTTTATCTGGAGCTGAGAGGTTTGAGAATGTGAGGCGGCAGGTTCGAGGCGAGGGGCAGCCGGCGGAGGGTGAGTGGCGACGCCGGGCTGCCGGTTACCATCCTGTTTAGAGAATCATTGTGCGGGTGGCTGTGGCTTTAAGGGAAAGTGTTTGAAACAAAACTGAGCTTTATTGTCTGAATGCCCCCGGCTGGGCTCCGCATTTCCCGCGGCGCTTTGGTGACGGGAGTCCCGGTCCCGGTTCGGGTGTCTGCTCTGACCCCGGTGGGACGGATGGGGCTCTGATTTGTCTCCCTGGTCCCGGGTGGGTCTCTGGTCTGCTCCCCGGTCCAGGGCGGAGTGCCGGATCCCTGGTCTGCCTCCGGTCCCGGCCGGGACGGCGGGGCTCTGGTCTACTCCCGTTGCCGAGGGGGAGCCCTGGTCTACCCCAACTCCCGCACCAATGCCGTCCACCGGCGGCACCAGCAGACATCCCCTCACCCGCCGCCGGCTTGCCCCACAGCCTGTGGACCAGCGAGACACTGAGGCTGCGGAGCGACGTGGGTCGGACACTGAGGGTGTTGGGAGACGAGACGTGGGGATTGTGGATCGGGCAAGGAACAGGACCCGTCAGACAATACGAGGGAGCCGGTCATTTCCCTCTCGCCACCTTAGATGTGTTCATCAGGGTGTTGGTCTAAAGCCCATTAGAGTGTTGTTAACCAGTCAACTTTGTTTAACGTGTATTCGGGAACTTTGTTCCCTGGTTTGCGGCTTTTAAAAAGTGGAATTTAAAGTGTCTGCTATATCAGTGATCTTAATCTCGTGGTTTCTTATGTTATCGACCAGTTTATTTTGTTTGGAAAGTTTGAATCTTCTGAAGACGCTCTTGATCGCCATGTGTAATAGTAGAGTAACGCATTTCCGACTTGTACCCTGGTGCACTTTTCTGGTCCACAGTTCTGTCCGGATCATCTTCCATTCAGTTCTTCTCAGTTTTTCTCCTTATGGCTTCTGACAATCTATAGCTTCGCTTTTACCACTGCAAACGTGTAATCTACGACGTAAAGTGGTTAATTGGATGTAATTCAAAATAGTAATCATGTGTTAATTAAAACGTGTGATAGATATCAAATGTATCAATAACATTTCATGAACGAAAAAAAGGTAAGTTATTTTAAAAATGAACCAATTTAAGATATACAAGTAATGCTCCACTGGGAATGAAACTGTTGCACCCTAATGCAAAATATAGAATACAAAATATTTGTTCATTTCACTTCAGGCCTGATCACTTGGTTTCATGGTACATGAAGCTGCGTGGTAGTTATCTCTTCTCTTTGAAACAATGACAAAGAAGTAAAAACTCTGAACTAGATATGGAATGAAGTTAAAGGAATTTCCAAAAGACGCACTTTGCTCTGTTCCCGGGTGTGTGATATTGCTGAGGTCTTCCTATAGGTGATATAACATTCAACAGTCGGGGTTATTTTATGTGTATTATGACCCAGTAAAATGAGCTGATTTTGTTGTCGTTGCGGTAAAATTGATTTTTTATTGCAGCAAAGAATATTTCATTTTTAATGAGACACCTGATCCAGCAACAAAAATCATGGAAACAATAGTATTCCAGACTATTTTTGCCAACTCGCAGTAGCTGAAATTTGCATCGATAAATGACGGCGAGGCATGCAGTGCTCACTGTTGCACTGGATGAAATTTCTGGAGGATGTCCATGCAATGTCAAAGAGAAATCCACTGGTAACTGCTAGCGATTCACCGTGTCTCCGCTGGGTGCGCTATTTAACAGCCTTCTGCAGCCCACGGCATCTAAGAACTGATGAAACTGTTCCTTCTGCAAATCCTCCTGAAAATGCTTTATTGTATGAAGTGGAACTAAGTTTTTAATGGTGCGGGAGCTATCATTACTGCATAAAAGATAATTTTATATCTGTGGATTACTTCAGTTAACTTTCCAAAGTTGTAAACTTTTTTTTAAGGATTGGTTTGTTTAAGGTATTTTTCAGCTGCCACCAGTTTTCCATCTGTTCCAAACTCGTTCCATGCTTCATCTAATATTTTTTGTTAAAACTTCCCTTTTTATTTTCTTCTTTGCTGTCTGTAAGAATTTCTATGTGATTGTCTACCCCGTTCCTTGGTGACATCACTGTTACTGGAGATCAGAGATCCCATTGGAGTGACAGCAACTGAAGTTGGGAAAGGTGAATCTGGTACAAAGATTGCCAGATCTTTGAGGGAAGTTTTCTTTGAGGCCATTGAGGAGAACAGTGGCTTTGCTGTTAACCACAAAAATCTGGTCCAGTAACTATTTTTGAGTTATTGTACTATTCTTAAGCTTTCTTTGTGTTCCTCAGAATAAGGCCAACAGAACAGCTTTAGCTACCCAGTATATGCTTCAATGGAGCATATGCTGGTCTTGCTGAAACTCCATGCAGTTTTCAGAAGGACATGCTGCCCTAATATCCCCAAGCACCCTGTGCCATCAACATGGTCAGGATGCCTCCAGTAGTGGAGTAATGTCAATTGTGTCACCGTGGAGGCACCCATTGAATGAATATCTTGGTAACTAAGTGCTGAAAAAAATAATTCTAGTTATCCATAGTGCAAGCAGCTTGCTGTGTGTCCTGATGTTGACCAATCAGGTCTTCTGGTGTCAACAGAATGTCCCTTTGAATAACCAGAAAAGCAACAAGCTAGTGCAAGGTCTTCTGGTTCTAGATCTGTTTCCTAGACAGACCTAGAACCAGAGGTCATTGCAACTGTGGAGCTTTCTGCTCCAATTTATGTTCGTATGGTTGGAAACAAGTGTTGCATCAATATTGGCATCACTTGGTGCATCTATGACACCAGGTAAACATCAGATGTACTAATGGAAATAGCATATTAAATGTTCCAATCTTGCATTTGCCACAATTTTACTTGAAAATGATATCCAAATTTGTCTGCTCTAGGTAAAATTGAGTTTAGATCATGTAGTGCCTCGACGCAGAATGTTTCTAGTTTTGGAGGAGAACAGAACTGGAGGCTATTAGTACAAGTCAGTCATCAAGAGATCAAATATACAGAGTAGTGGGCAGTTTCTAGATTCATGTCTAGATGTCTAGACTGTTGATCTGAATATCTAGGTTCAAATCCCACCATGCCTGCTGGGAAATATAAATCTAAGAAATTAAATAAATTTTGTAATATCAAGCTAGGTTCAGTGATGATGCCAAAGAAAATACCAGACTGTTGTAAAACCCATCTGTTTTATTGATGTCCTTCAGGAAAGGAATCTACCATCCTTTCCTGTTTTGGTCTCCGTGTGACCCCAGAGCCAAGTGATGTGGTTGAATGTTAACTTTCCTTTGAAATGAACCTACTCAGTTAAGGAAACATTTAAGAATGGACAGTAACCACTGGCCTTGCCAGTTGTGTCCATGTTCTGTGAATCAATAAATAAGGAAATAACTCTGTGTAGTGAGTATGTACACCATAGGGGAGGCTGAACTGAATAATGTTGGTAAGTTCAAGGAAAAAAAAATGGACATGTAAGAGAGAATGGAATAGAAAATTATGCTAATAACGTTAGATAGTTTGGAAGCAGCATGCAGTCTAAATAGCATGGACAAGTTGCGCTGAATGGCCTGTTTCTCTGCTGCCTATTTTGTACAGTGTGTGAACCTCTACATTGAATGCTGACACAGCTTTCTAGATATGAAGGACATTGTATTAGCAAACAGCAAGTATGGATTCATGTTCATGAATCCCAGTGATTCTGTTTTATCACTAAGAAGATTGCAGCATTCCTACAACAGCAAATAAGATTCAGACATGTGTTCCACTTTATGGGATGGCGATGGAGAACTTGTCTTTGACTTAGCAAGTCTTCTGCTAAATTTCTTGTGGTTTTTGGGTCCTGCGCTGCAACTTAGATTACAATAAGGGAGATGTCTCCTGGATTTTGGAAGAAAATGAAGATATTCTGATTACTTAACTAATAGTGTTCAGTGGAAATGAAAATACAAGGAACGTCTTCAACTGTACAGAAACTACCCAATGTTGATTAAAGTGAAGATTAACAAACTAAAATTTGGATTAATAAAAAATTATGATGATGATTCTAATATTGTTGTATTTTTCTTTTACTTGCTCATTTTTGGGAATCTAGGTGTCTCTGACAAGGTCTGCATTTGTTGCCTGTCCCAAACTTTCCTTGAACTGAGTGGCTTATTAGGCCATTTCAGAGGGCATTTAAAAGTCAGCTACACTGGTGAGCTTACACAAGTAGGTCAGATGAGGTAAGAACAACAATCTGACAGTGTTGTGGCAATCAAAATCAGCTTTTTTTTTATATTCCAGTTTATTAACTGGATATAAATTCCTCAAAGCTGGTATGGATGCATTTGAAATCGTGCCTCTAGATTAAATGTCCAGTCTTCTAGGTTACTAGCCTGATAACTTATCACCACTCTATGCAATTTTTGCAGAATTTTGTACTGTAAGAGTGTAAATACATCACAGAATTGATTATTAATCTTTAATTATCAATCTTCATTTGCTTTATAACTTTTAAACATTTGACCAACTCAGTTAAGATGTGCCGTTTTTACCCATGTCTCCAATGACAATATTATAGAACACAGACATGATTCGGTCTACTTCAGCTTACACATCTCTTTAGTGCATTGGGGATCAGAGCACTGATGGGCTGAGGTAAGTGACCAGATGTACATTGCATCCAGCCACTCAACCCTACATAAGGGTTGGCTGACATAAAAATTTGATTCCGTTCTTTATATTTAATTTTGGGCTGTCAAAGATTTACTAGGCAATAATAGACAGGTTAACTGATAAGTAGCTGAGTGTTTTCCTATTTTAATGGGGTTAATGACCCTGAGTAAAAAGGCAAGTGGGTGTTCTGGGTTCTGTGATCTAAAGCCTGCTTACACAATGCCATCTGCTCAGCCTCACTTTGCATCTGACTCTCTGGTACGGACAGTCAGAGTGTTCAGCATTCCGGAGTGGGTGGGCACTGCGGATGGGATGAGACGCTGCAGGTTTAGGCTAGTGGGCTGGATCCAGGATGATCTGGCCCTCAACATTTTGAGGGGCTTTACATTAATTATAAAATGGCCAGTGATTTAATGGAGTAAATGGGAGTACCTTGTAAGTCCTGGTTGTAAGAAGGTTATGGAAGCATTTGGGCGTGTTCACGATCAGCTTCCACCAAAGCCAATATAGGTTTGTTCTTCCTGTGAGCCTGCTCTTTGAACTCTGTGATCATGAAGCTGTTTGATTTATAATATTATTACAAAATAATTCTGCAGCCTTCAGTTTAGACTAGTAATTAATGTTTTACAAATCCCTATCAATGGCATTAATTACCTTCCACCAGATCTGAGTCAAATGGCCTCTTTCGTTATACCCCGGACTCCAGCCTGATCACCATGGCTCCTTGTTACCAGACTCCCACCTAATTGTGTCCCACAGCCTTGATGATCATCTCAGAATCGGGTTTATTATCACTGACTTATGTCATGAAATTTGTTGTTTTGCAGCAGCAGTACAGTGCAAAACATAAAATTACTATAACTTATAAAACAGTGCAAAAAAAAGGATCATTGGTATCGGTTTATTATTGTCACTTGTACGGAGGTTCAGTGAAAAACTTATCTTGCATACAGATCAATTCAATAAACAGTGCATTGAGATAGTACAGGGTAATAACCATACAGAGTAAAGTGTCACAGCTATAAGAAGTTGTGTACGTGGACCATTCAGAAATTTGATGGCAGAGGGGAAGAAGCTGTTCCTAAGTCATTGAGTGTGAGCCTTCAGGCTCCTGTACCTCCTCCCTGATGGTAGCAGGGAGAATAGGGCATGTCTCAGATGGTGAGGGTCCTCAATGAAGGATGCTGCCTTCTTGAGGCACTGCCTCTTAAAGATGTCCTCAGTGGTGGGGAGGGTTGTGCCTGTGATGGAGCTGGCTGAGTCTACAACCCTCTGCAGCCTTTTTGCGATACTGTGCATTGGAGCCTCCATACCAGGTGGTGATGCAACAGGCAGAATGCCAGGTCAAATGCCGAGAAGGCCTTTGTGTGCAACAAAACTTGCACACAGACACACTCGCATGCATACCCAAACACATACACAAACACACGCTCACACATTTGAGCTCTTGTGCAGGGTCAATTCAATGAGATTTTTGAGGTGTGGATTAATGGGTTTCATTATATTTTTAAAAATGCTCACATGATATTTCGGTTTCCACCCCTAATTACATTTGTACTTTCCAAACTTTATTTAGTGCTCCGTAGAATATTAAAAACATTGGATAACAATTGTGCATTCACCTGCCTTATTTGCTGTTTGTGAGAACTCTTTAATGTAATTGGCTACCTTGCCAGCTTAATGGCATCACAGCTGCTGGATGACAGGGATTCCTCCTGAAATGATGATTGATGGAAGTGGACATTGGAAAAGGAAGCCCATGCCATGGAAGTCATTGGATCATTTTGAGTAACTGTCTGTGAGGCCAATGGTGAGCACTGTTGCTTTGCCATTGGTCTCAAAATCTGGATCATGATTTACATATATCCTAAAATCGTACTGAAACTTGGAGGTGAGCAAAGAAGGTGCGGAGTTTTACATTGCATTTTACTTAATTGTCCTTAGTGGCTCTCTTATCCTCTTGTGCTCAGTATTACAATATGTGCTCCAGTTAATGTTAGGAGCCAGTAACATTCTGGAAGGAAAGTTGATTTAACTTTCAGAAGAGATCTACTCATTCAAATGTTAAACAGAATTCTTTCAGAAAGTAACATT
>JARFYF010000012.1:20819448-20832738 GCA_030265395.1 Rhina ancylostomus | reverse complement strand
TATAAATGAACAAACACCAATGGCCTCTCCCAGGCCAATGTTTCCAGAGATTGGGTCCAAACTACAGTCAGATCCCATTGAGCAATCCACATTTGTTCACAAACCTATCATCAGATTCTTGAAATGCCCTCTATCCTGAGTTCTGTCATTGGCAGAGATTATTAGACCATCAGAGGAAGAGAGAAAGAATTTTGGAAAAAGATCAACATCCCCATTGATTCTTGCAGATCCCCGGCCCATCAGAGTGGACGCAGTGTATTCGGACTGAGAACCTCGAGGCCATATATCTGGAGCACACAGAGGTGCTGTATAAACAGCAGAAGGAGTGCACCATCTGATAAACTACACACCCACCTCACCTGCCACCACTTGATCCAATGTGGAAGGGACTGCAGTTCCCAGATTGGCCTTGATATTCACCTCAGAACCCTCAAACTTGGAGTGGATTCCTAGGGACTGCATGAGAAGAAGTAGTTTTGTTGTTGAGTCTACTTCCAGTATACTGAGTTCTCGTGGCATGGCTTTATATTTAGGTTTGTTTTTGAATCATCTTTTTTCGAAGCCATGTTGACAACCATGATGCAATCTGTAGTGAGGGACTGAATTTTCATCTTGAATATAATCGTTATAACAGAGGTAGTCTGGAGTTACATCTCTATGGCGTCACTTGATGTTATGGCTTGCTATTTAATACCATGCTTCAAGAAACTGACAGAGTGAGGTTGCTTCAGAGAAAGTTGTCTGTTCTTGAAATATTTTTTAAATGTTTTTTTTTCTCTGGTTCTCCTGTTGAACCCTTGAAAATTGAGTACAATGGCATATTGTACATTTAACTGGAAGAATGATTATTATTATTGACATTCTATGTTTGAGCTAGATTTGGATGTGTGCCCTGCTTCCTGAGAAGCTAGAAGGGCTTTAATGTTTGGCAGACAAGTATAGACACACCATTGTGGTTTTGAAATAACTGACAACAATTCAGTTAGGATATAATCCGATTCTCATAATATGATTTCTCTGTCTGGTGGATAAATTCAGCAACACGTTCCACTTCACTAACACATATTTGACTGTAATTTTTTGTTTTGGGTGTATTTGTGTTCAGACTTTAATTAGCTTGTTAAAAAGTTGAAGGTTTTGTAATAAAGATTCTCTCTCGCTAGCCTGTTAGAAGTATTTAAAGTGGAAGAATATATAGATTTTTTAAATATCAGGGGATTGAGGGCAGTGGGAATCTGGCACTGAGGAACAGTTGAGGCCATGACTGTCTTAAATGTTTGGGTAGGCTTGAGGGCCTGGTGGCCTATTCCTGTTCCTATTTTCTTGTAGTCTTTTGTTTAATAGCACCAGTAACTCATATGGATAGTCTTGGAAGAGTGTCCAGTCTAACATGAGTCATTTAGATGTGTAACAATTGTAACTTTGTCATCTTTTCTGGATATTTCCATCTTTTGCATATGGGTTTCGTTGATTTCTTTGATGTGGAACGAGGAAAGGTTGGGCAGACTACTGGAATTTAGAAGAACCGGGTGACTTGATTGAAATAGTATGATCTTGAGGTGCTATTGACAGGATGTATGTGAAGAGAATGTTTCATCTTGTGAGAGAGTATAGAACAAGGGTCATGATCCAAAAATAAATGTTTGGGCAAGACAGAGATGAGGCATTTTTTTTCTCTCAGAGTATTGCAAATCTTTGGAACTTCTCAAAGGGCAGTAGATTCTTGATAAGCAAGGAGGTGAAAAGTTACTGGGTTAGACAGGAGGTTACAATCAGATCAGCCGTGATCTTATTGAATGGTAAAGCAGGCTAGAGGGGCTGAATGGCCTGCATCTGTTCCTAATTCAAGGCATGTGTACAAAATCCTTAGTACAATGAGGTAGATAGGAATTGTTAAGCTATTTTCTGTTACCCCAATGAGCATATAAAGCAAAGTAGGGAAGAGAGGAGAGGAGTGAAAGCAGGTACAAATCTTCATGGCCTACAGCAGACACCTAGAAGTTTGTTTCGATCTGGACAGATTTTTGGGGATATGCATGCAGAAAATGATTACTGTTTTCAAGTCTTAAAGTTGCATTTTTTATATAGTTGGTCTCTTGGTGTGAACAAAGTTGGAAAAGATACTTTTATTGTCTATCTTGTTTCACTGAAAAGTTGGTGATGGGCCTTTTTGAGTAGTGATGTCCATGTACAGTAGGGAATTCCAATATTGTGGACCAATGCCTAGGAAGGAATGGTGATCCCTGTTTAAATCCAGGTGGTCTGCCACATGTAGGAGATGCATGAAGAGTATAATACGGAATCACAAACTGGGGAGTAGCATGTAGATCAGATTGTGTGGAACATAAGTGTACAACTTGGGGTTTTTGACCAATTGACAGCATTGATGGTGTTAATCCATAAGTTACTTCAGTTCCACATGTATTATGACAGGATTTTAAACTACAAACTCAGAGGTTGCTAGCTAAGTAACATACATTGCCATGACAGAGCACAAGCAATTCTTAGTCATTTTATTTCCAATGTACTTTTGAAAGCTGAAGCAGGAGCAACTTCTAAACTTTAAACAAAAAATGATGGCTTTTGTTTTACTTGATGACACTAAAACAATTCAAAATACTTGATACAATTTTGACTGGACAGACTTGAAATTTAGCATGACATTAATGGAGTGAAGAACCAATTCAATGAGGACAGAAGTTAAAGTTGAAAACAGTTATCATTCCTATATTGAATCTTCTCTTGTTTACAGGGATCATTCAGCCCTGGAATGGGTTCCATGGCCGCTATCTAATTGAAGATTACCTGGATCTGTTTGATCTGGCAGCACATCAGATTCAGAGTCAGATAGCAAATTCATCTGCTGAACAAGAAATTGACAGCAATATGGTTATTGGTGAGATATTTTATGCACTCATGCTGCATGCACTAAGCTGATCATTTGTGTTCCCAAAAATTGAACCTCTCTCTAAATTATTTGTTATGTGGTTGTCATTGTATGGTTGAAGTTAATTAATATGCACCTGATTAACAGAGATATTTTTTAAAACTAGTCTTTTATTCAATACAGTTTCAATTTTCAACTTTCTAGTGGAAAATCTGATAACAGTTCAGTCAAATTATGGTATGAAAGCCTTAATTCTATTGCAACAATCTTTTATTGGATTACCAGTTCTAAATAAAACCAGCTGTCAAAATTTCATTTGTCTGCACTTGATTTTTTTTTGTTAAAGCACATTTTGTTCCCTTTCCCGTTTTGATTCCCTGACCTTCACATCCAAGCCAAACTAAAGAGCATAGAATTGATTCATTGGCAGGCCTTTTGCTGTGCCTCACTGCATAGCAGAGGTATGATTGATCCCAATTAGTAGTCATGAACACCATCCTAATATGCTCTGTGTTCTAATAACCTGAATATACAAGAATTCATTACAAACAATAATCTGTGCTTCTTTCAGCTAGAACACAGTTAGGTGCTAGAATGTTTTAGGAACCCAGATTAATTAGCAAGTCTCTAATGGTTTTCAAAAGCCAGTCTGAGCAGATCCTTGTGTTACTTTTGTTTTTCCTCAGGCACATCTCAGAATTATATTGTGCTTTTGGCGTTGCAGCCAGATTCAGGAAAAGTTAGGATGAGACCGTAATCCCAATTGCCCACAGGCTCCAAATTTGATCAATTGCCTGAGAGCTGAGCACCTAATCAGTCGTATTTTTTGAATTGCTTTCACACGGGATCCTCGTAATCTTCAACCAGTT
The DNA here is from genome assembly GCA_030265395.1 of Rhina ancylostomus. NCBI lineage: Eukaryota > Metazoa > Chordata > Chondrichthyes > Rhinopristiformes > Rhinidae > Rhina > Rhina ancylostomus. The sequence continues at coordinate 20,828,982 of JARFYF010000012.1, read as the reverse complement.
AGAATTCTGGGTCAAGACACACAGTAATTGATCATCGCATGAAGTAATCTTTTCGGTAAAGTGGGCTGATCTGATTTTGATAAAGAAATGCTGCAGCATGCACCTAAAGGGTGTTGTGAACACAGTGATACCTGTAACTATTCTATTCTTTAAACAAAATGAACCCTCTGCTCTAGCAGTTGATGGATTGTCCTGATTGCTATATCTTAGATACTTCACAAGATTATTTACAGATGTCAAATGAGGAAATAGATTGTTGCTTGTAAGCATTGTTAAGTCATGTGGAAGGGAATCTCCTGACGAGGTGGCCTTTTCCTGTTCTGGACTAATGACTTTTTAACTTCTATAACAGATTCTAATCTCCCATTAAAATTTACTGTTTGAATAATGTTCTATTGGATGTTCAAATAAACATGGGTGCTGTTAAACTCTCAGTGAGCACGGAATGGCCATCCCATCATCATACGTGAATTGCTGTGGGACTCGATACTGTTAAACACACAACCACTGCTCTCGATGTTCAAGGAAATACCAGTGTACAGATGCAATGCTGGCTATCCGTACACTTAAAGTGTACGACTTATAATCCTCCCAAAACAAAATGTGCATTAGGATCAGCCTTTAAAATGCAGTCCTGTAATCACAGCAGTGTTCAGGAATTGAACATTCATTTCCACTCTTATCAGTTTATTTCAATGTGGACCCAGCACCCATTGAGCTACCACTACTCTGCTAGGTCATGATCAATCTCATGGAAGTTGATAAGCAATTTTACTTTGTTTTTTTTCATATGAAAGCCAAACGATTCACCACACTTTTCATGACCAGCTCTTATCTTCACATTGATATGAATCAGTAGTCCAATTGGTTAAGATTTTTCACATATTATTAATTAATCTCTCAAAGCTAATTATAGGCAAACTGTTTGGCTAATACTCTTTCATTTTGCAGTCGTCCATGCACTACAGTTGCATGATTATAGTGGGAGGGAATGGAAGGCTTTAATTATTACGTTCATGATTAAGTATGCACATGAAAACCATTTTAATGTATTGCTGCATTTCTCCCCAACCAAATAGTCTTAGTTTACCAGGCTTTTCCAAATCTGTTTCTCCTTCCACTACTTCTTATGGAAAAATGAGTCTTACTTGTAAGTTTAAAAATAAATATCATGTTTTCTCTTTATAGGTGAGGCAAGTGCTTCCACGATGTGGGATAACAATGCATGGCAGAATTTCTATGGCCGCACGACTAACAGTGAGCCACCATATTTAATTCAGGACTTCCTACATGGAGTTTTGCCAGCTGCTAAACTTATTGTTATGCTGAGAGACCCTGTTGAGAGGTCAGTCTGAAGTCATCCTTCATTGTACAGTGCTTTCATTATCAAACTGTAAGGAAACTTGAATCCTTACAAAGTACGGTGCTGGAATGTTAATGACTTACTAAATTTGCAAGCCCTGTATTCCTTATGCTGCTGTGATATCCACTTCAAATAACTGTGGGATTCAACTGCCCACTGACTGAGACTTTGGCTTAAGTAATTGGAACAAATGAACTGGAACAAGTGAATCTAAGGAAATTTTACCCTGAATGAATTTCCAGCAATAAACTATGTTTAAAGTTTGTATCTACTCTTACAATTAAAGTTCAATTATTTTTAGAATCTATATCATACTTCCATGTCTGGTGTGTAGCTTAATTCAAGTGAATGAATAATTCTAATGCTTTCACTGTCTACAATTTATTTTTAAAGATTTTTTTTCTTTTTAACTTATTTCTGCTTACTTTTGTAAAGAGCATCTGGTGAAATTATATCTTTGCCAAATGACTTCGAGCATTTCAGACAGTTATGGCATTAATATAAATATTTTATTTATAATAGCCAAAAATGTATTTTGCCCTAATTTCATACCAGTACTTGGTGTGAATTGATGATGTTTAATTACTAATTCTGAATTGACACACCTATGCTATAATGTCTCAACTGCCTCTAGGTTGGTGTTTTGGCCCTGTAGTAATGCTATGCCAATTCTAGCACCAGGCACAGTCAACATGGCAGCCAAGAACTTGCTGTATTTTTGTGATGTACCACAGAATTCGTAAGGACGTGAGGCCACCATTTGAGGGCAGGACAACTTGGGAAATATAAATGAAGCAAAAGTTATAAAATGCCTCTCTAATTCCAATGCCATTAAAGTAACAAAGGACTGATGTTGCTAAAAACTCAGATTGAAATCCTGAGTATCCATCCCAGTCAACACCATTAGTATCCAAAATATTTTAGAGAAACAAGCACGGGTACAAACAACGAAAAAAAAATTCTTTGGCACTACAGTTGTAGTTATTTTATTTTTAAATGGAGCTTTCATAATGAGACTTGAAACTGAATTAACTCAAATTGCTTCATTTCATTTTAAAGGGAAGCGTATTTTGGTTATAGATTGAGAATTAGCTTTGCCTACTCCATCTGTGATCATAAATCTAATTTCATAATGCCCTGAAAATTCCTCTGCTAATAATTTGCATTGCAAAATATCTTCTACATTCATGTGTGGCTAGTGATTCCAGTTTAAGTCAGTGTCCCATCACATCAAAATTCACTTGTGACTGAGACTGTGATAACTCATGGGCTGTGCATTTTTTTGTTTTAAGTCAGTGTCTCACCTGCCAAAGCCAAACTGGGGATCTTGCCTATGGGCCCAATCAAGCAAGGGGTATGATTGTCATCTTTCTGTCACCAGCAACACTTAACTTTCTCATTGTTCCTTGACACAATACAAAACATCAGGTGTTCACTGTCATGCCCTATAGACCTTATGAAGATGTTAAACCAAATATTCATAAGAGAAGGGTAGAGGTTAGTATCCAGGGAGATCAGCAAGCAGGCATTTGATGAAGAGAGGGTATAGCTCAGGACCTGATGAAGGCAGGGAAGGGAAAATTGGGATAGCACTTCATCTTGGGAAGAGGAGTGAGAGATGGGATGGTACTACATGTGGGGAAGGGATTCTTTAAGTTCCAATCATACCCAAGCCTAATCTAGCAAATTTTGAATGTGCAACACATATCGATGGATTTCTTAATTAATGGTTCCCCTTCATTTGGCTTTTTCATCTCACATTAATATATAGTAGTTCCTGCAGAGTAAACTTTGATTTTGCTACCGCTTTTTAAAAAATATTTCTGCTCTTCTGAACCAGCTGAGATCTGTTATTTATGACTGCTCTTCTGTTATCTGACATCTAAGGGTCAACCAATTTTCATTATAAATAGATATGCTGAGCTGATATTATAGATCTCTGCTCGTTTCTGCTTTCTCCCACCTGCACCCCCCCCCGACTAAATGTGTTCATAGACACACTAGATATTGCATGAATGCAATAAGAGTTATTTACTACATGTTATACAATTCAAATAGTTAATGTGTTCCTTGATAAGAGTTTAAAGCTTCTGTATGACATGGAATCAAAAGGGCCTAAGAGAATATTGTTATTAAAATTAAAAGGTGATTATGAGTAATTTCATTGCATTCTTCTAATATTGCTTTTCATTGATCTTTTATATAAAGCTGCTTGTTTAAGCTGACAATTACTGATAGCCTGATTGAACAGTTTAGAAGCTTTATGGCTCAGAATTGATTGATTCAAAGGTTATTAATCACGATCCACTTCACCACAACTGGTTGTTCAGATACGTAGTTTCAGTTCCATTATTCTACCAAACTCAACACCCCTTGATAATAAGCTTCTTACAAATTTCCAGTGGATCCTGTTGTCCTATTTGAGTCCTTCTCTCAGAATTGGAAAAGGAGATTCTTCTTGTAGTTAACGGCAGTGTAATTTCCAAGAGATACTGCTGGTGAAAGGACATTTTAAATTCTATATACTGAGGGCACAGCATTTTATCAGTGCATAAATTAGATAAATGAAGTACAGTAAAATGTCAACTGTAGGTATTAATTCACTTTAAACTTTTAAATTAGAGCTATAATTGCAATATCTAGGAAGATTCTATAATGAGTGTGACTCTAGAAATGAATTAGTGTTCCAAAAATGTTGTTTGTTCGAGGAAAAGCAGCCATGTGGAAAAAGAAATAATTCTACAAATTGAAGACAAAAGGGACTGCAGATGCTGGAAACTGGAATGACAAAGCAGAACACTGGAAGAACTCAACAGGTGAAGCAGCATCTGTGGAGGCAAAAGGCGTGTGTCAACATTTCGGGTCGAGACTCTCAGTCCAGATGTAGGGCCTCAACCCGGAACAAGGACCTATACCTTTTTGTCTTCATAGGTGCTACTTCACCTGCTGAATCCTTCCAGCATTTTGTTTTCAGTTTTACAAATGGATGTTTATTGATAATCTGTTGGAGCTAAGCCAATCAATTTATGATGAATGATGCTCATTTATATGCTTTTTTTTATAGGCTTTATTCTGACTACTTGTACTTCATAAGTGCTAACAAATCTGTGGAGGATTTTCATGAAAAGGTAAAAGATTCACTGCAAATATTCGAAGGCTGTCTGATGCATTCTTCCCTTAGATCCTGTGTGTACAACTGCACTGTGAACTCTGCAATGCCTGTAAGTACCTCTTTGAAACAGCCATTTATAGAGCAAATTCCCCAGTGTATTATCTGTAAATTAATAAAACAGTATTATTTTTGGCTGTAACCTCAAATATCTCACTGTATGGTGCTGTGGTAAGACTATATTGCTGCAAGTCCATTACATTCATTACTACTGCTGGGAGGAACTTTGTATTTCTGAGCTTTTTGGTAGATGTTAGAATACCTCATGCTGCCTTTGTGTTTAGCAACATTGAAGAATCCAGAATCTGAGCTGAAAGCAGCTTTGAATAGGCAGAAAAGAGATGAATACATTCATTTAGTGCATTATTAAAAATAATGGGTGATTATTGTAGAGTTATCATTATCAGTAATAGCTTTAGTACCACTGCAAATAGCAAGCAGAAACAAATAGCAAACTCTTATATATTATTTCATTAGTGTCATTTTCATTTATGATATTCCATACCTGGGAAGGAAACTGTTACTTCAAATTATTGTGCAAAACTACTATTCCATTTTGCCTACAGATTTCTGCAACTAAAAAAAATGGGCTGATAATAACCCTACAAATCGGGCCTCACATCCAGAACCCCTTCTTGGAAATTCCCTGACACTGTGAATCCTGCAGTATTCTATTTGCTCCAGAAAGGTGGTCTCATTTGGTTTAGGGCATACAATGGAAGTGAATAGCCCCCTGGGCCTATGATCATACTGAAGGCTGGGTGCAGGATGGCCGGATAATAACTTCTGTTGAGCCTCTAGCACATAAAGCAGCCAGTCATCTAGATTTGGCAATGCACTAAGTTCACACCTGTAAGATATCAATGTTGAAGGTACCATATGAACATACTCCAAGCTGAATGGATCTGTTGACAGGGCTAAAATATTTAGCAGGCAAACCCATACTGTCAAAAATATTCCAATTCTTTGTAATGCTTTATTCATAAGTCTAATGTTATAGTGGCAAATAATTAATGGTATGAATTAAAGTTAGTAATTTAAGTTAAAGGAGGTATATAATACATTTCTCCAAAATTTGGTATGTACTGCAGGCCAGTGTCTAGACATTGAACTTTAATCACTAGTGCTAAACATGCATCGTTATATTGTATAAATGCCCATTGCCCTCTCCCAATATTCTTTTCCTTTGATGTTAAAGAAGACAAAGATTGAGAGAGATATATCATGGCAATTGATACTATAACACTTCTTCAATGCTAGGGATCAAAAACCAATTCCAATTCCCATGTGCATTCATTAAGATAATGTTTTGAAATAATGCCATGTTTTAAGATAATTAAGATGACAGTGTTTACTCCTTGTGCAGTGTTGTACATCATTGCATCATTTTAAATACGATTTTTACGATGTGTTTATTTGCTTCTCTGTGCCCATGATGGAAGCTGCATTCCTTTCCTTTATTTTTAAACAAGTTTGTTTTTTCAATGGAATATTAAAATTCCTAATCAAGTTTACCCAACCTTCCTTTTGCTCATCTCGAGGAATAAATGTGGTTCTCCTTATAACTCCATCATTCCATTATAGGACATTAGAGTGAAGGGTACTGTATTCATTGCCTTCACTCACAGAATGATGTTGAGGTACCAGAACTGCTGTTTTTGCCCTTCATTTTTCATACAAAGTTTGTTCACATAAATTACACCACATAAAAATATACTCTCTGCTGCTTTATGATAATTCTTATTTGGATCACTAAGTAACATTACTACATGAAAAATCAAAGCTTGGTAACACCTAATTTTCCATAAAACATTATTTATATGCATCTTACTTTGATTTCTTCTTCCATCTCATCCCTTCCAAATAGTATTGATCCGATGGACAATGTATAGGATTGATATGATATTACATGTAAACTATAGGATTATTGTAACATGGCTGCTGCAAGTTGATCATCTAATAATCTGTGTTTGGTTACCAGAAAACAACCAGAAACCAGGAAGTTATAATTTTGCAATATTGTTTTGGCCACAAAATCCTAAAATAAACTGCACCATTAATTGTATACAGTTTCGTTGTTGTAATTATCCCCATATTTTTGAAGGAAACTGATGCCGCCTTTCTTTTTAAGGTAGACTAATGTTGATCTTCCTTCCAAAAAAACTTAAAAAAAAACTGTGTGTAATCTGTAGAGTGAAATCTATGGCCCTTTATTAGAGGCTCTCAATCATTTATGACTGATTATTGGTGCCAATGTTGGCAGAGTCCACAAGCACATGTGGACCCAACACTCAAATCTGTTCCCACTTCTAGCTGACAATCTCTCTTTAATGCCTATACCAATTTTCTCTTGTATACGTGGAGGCATCATTATTTTTCTGGTTAACATTCTGGTATTTCCAAAGTCAAATGTAAGTTGTTCTATGTTTCTGAAATGTCCTCCTTTTTCACAAAACATTGCTTCCCTTCTACTGTGGCTGATGGAACCATCTCCCTTGTTTCCTGTTTCTTGGACTTGTGCTCTCACCCCATCTCCCTCCAAACAGAACAGAGATAGAGCTTTCCTTGTCCTCAGCTTTCACCCCACGAGCCTCTGCATGCAGTCTATTGTGTCTTCATTCAATTTTTTTCCTTTTTGAATGACTTAACCATATAAATAAATAAAACTCATTGAGAAATTTTGGCTTTGATCAGCAATGGCAATCAGACTATAATTGGCTGCCAGTTGTGCATGCCTCTACTCAGTCAGTTCCTGTGAGATCTAAGGAACCAAATGTATGGAAATGAACTGTATCCATCTTGATCTTTCAATTAGACTCTAAGGACCTAAACTGTATGATCTTTCTTTAAAAATAAGAATGCTATTAAGGACATAGGGCCAGGTATCCTGCTTTCGTTCTACAGCATCTAATACTGAAACTTAATATTAACTGCAACATTTACCGCCTGAGAAGATGGCTCATCCCTTGGCATCTTTTCATAATTTGGTTCCCATTGGTCATTTATATTTTTGTTATTAACCCTGTAATTCCCATGGGGAATTCTTATGACTTTTCACCCTAACTTAAGCAGAAGCTTTCAGAACACTATTTTTATTGCTAACTTTGACATTTTTCTGAAGTTACAGAGAAAGTTTGGGAAATTCCCTTGGAAATCCTTCCTCAAATATTTTGTTCCTGCCTCTGTTTAACGTCTTCCCCACTGGGAATTCCTGGTGTGAATTATCCAGGGAAGACACTGCATCAATTATGATGCAATTTTTTCATGCACCATAGCACCTGATCTAACAAAATACTTGACAAAAGCCAATGGCAGAAGTTGATTTTCTTTGAAATTATTCAATAATACCAGCTAACATTTTACATGATTGACTACAAAAAAGATTCAAGACAGACATGGGTAAATTACCAAATGATGTGTTTTCTGTTTTAGGTACGATTGCAGATTGGGTTATATGCTGTCTTTGTGTGGGACTGGTACGCTGTTTATAACCCAAACCAATTCCTTATTCTACGGCTGGAAGAACATGCAGCTGATTTGAAGAACAGTATGGGCAGAGTCTTCAGATTCTTAAACCTAGGTAAGAATTCATAAAATAGCATTTTATGTTTTTAAACAGCATCATTTAATGCAGTAAGTAATTGATACTTGTGCACTTCACAAAGCATACTGAGATCAAGAAACTTAATACTTCCAGTTCATTCAATAAAGTTTTCAATTTACGACCAATAGGTCTACATTTTAACTGCAGAATTACATTTTTTATAACTAATTTAGAACTGGTTCAAATTCTATCTGAATGGTAAAGTGCAAATACCACTGAAGATATTTGTAATTACCTATTTGTTGATTAAAGAGTCTCCTGCCTAAAGTTGCCCTTCACTCCATCACTTCTGAGATGCCCTTTCCTATACCTTACAAATTTCAGTTAAGCTCTTGCAATGAATAGTTGCTTCCCAGATACAGAGTTGTGGGATTCCAATCGTTTAGGGTTGTTTAGGAATTTGAGATTTAAAAATTCATCTCCAGCTGCAGCAGATAAAAGGGAAAGCTATATTGTAGTACTTTGCAATTGTTGTGTATATCTTGTATGAAAGTGTTGGTGCAGAAACTTTCCCATACACCTGCCTCGCCAAAATGCATCATACCCAACTCCCTTACATTCAAGGCCATTACAGCCATCTGTCTTTGTTTGACAGATTTGCAAATGTTCTCTTCCCTCTCTCAATACCCTTCATGCATTGCAAGAGTGGCCTGCTAGTCCCATTACATTATGTAGACAAATAAGACCATACCGAAATTTGGAACAAAAATCAGAATGGTGGAAGAACTCAGCAGGTCAAGCAGCATCTGTGGAGGCAAAAGGTGTAAGTCAACATTTGGGTTGTAACCCAGCATCAGGTCATGAGTTTTTCCCAACATTCTGTGTTTTGTTTTTGTTCCTTATAGCAGTAGTTGTGGAAGCATCCAGGGTAGGGTGACTGAGCTTTAGAACAAATATTCATCAAGCAGACATAAGTGTGGACTTCTGAAGTATAGCAAGTGTAACGATTCTAGTTAATTTTTTTGAGGAAACTGGTGAATAAAACAACATTTGCTTATGATTAGTTGCTTTTTTGGTAAGCCATTTTGTTTGGCTCTGCACAAGAGATCAGAAGGAGTGAATGGAATTGGATTAGTCTTGTGATAAAGCAATTAATTGGGAGGTATGAGAGAGAGAAACGATGAAGGACTCTGGCTGCTACAACAGTTGGTATTGAACAGTACTGGGATCTTATCCTGGATGTTAATAACTTTGGGTGCAGGAATAAGGAGTTATGTGTCAATGTTTCAGGGTCTGGGCCTGTGCTCACAGGAGTTTATAAGGATGAGGGGGGAATCTCATTGAAACCTACCGAATATTGAAAGGCCTGGATAGAGTGGACGTGGAGAGGATGTTTCCAGTAGTGGAAGAGTCTAGGACCAGAGGGCACAGCCTCAGAATAGAAGGACGTCCCTTTAG
>JARFYF010000012.1:20751005-20772711 GCA_030265395.1 Rhina ancylostomus | reverse complement strand
CTAGGCCCCTGATGGGGCTCAGGTGTGTATTGTTATCTAATCAGTCCAGCATGGAATCCATGTGCTGGACAACAAGGAATTAATGGAGCCAAATTGAGAGCCAGAACTCAGAACCATGACAATCTGATTTGGACATTAAAGGCACTTCTAATCCTTTGGTGATCCCAAAGTACTTCTTGTCGATGAATTATTTTTGAAATGTGATCACCATTGTTAAGCAGGCAAATGGTTACATCCTATCGATAATTCCATAGCATTCAAACAACAGTTTTATTAGTACAGCAACCTGCCTTGATAAAATGAGAATTCAAAGTTGACAGAATTGCTTGAAAAAGCTCTACCTGAAGACTGAAAGGAGAATTCACAAAACACTTGTTAGCTGTTTCTTTGGTAAGTCTCTGCACTCACTTCGATATTTATACTTAACTTTGTGGGAACGGTTCAGCCATTCCTACATTTGATGCAACCATGTTAACAATGGGACTTCTTCCTATGAGTCTGCCAACCACGTTCCTTATTAGAAGAAGAAGAAGAAGAAGATCAATGAAAGGATGCAAAATGTTTTAGGTTCTCCCTACAGTCATGCCTACAGCCTGAACTGCAGCAACTTTTGAAAAAGCTGTTCACATTACTCTGTGTCAAAATAAGATAAATAAAAGAGTTGGTTGTTGCAATCATAATTATGGTATAAGATTGGCAACTATGCATTAAAAGTTGGTTCCAGTTATTACACAATCTGAAAGACCAAATGGCCAATATTAGCATCCTGCAGCACATCATTAACCTCAGTGTGATTTAACTGATGCGTTCTGCACTCTGCAGCAAGGATATGGCATGTGTTCAGTGAATCACCTCCTGTGAATAGATACCCAGATGTGGACCCAGATGCAGGTTCAGACAAAGGGGCTTTGAACTGAAACGTTAATTCTGTTTCTTTTTCACAGATGCTGCCTGATCCATGTTTTCTGTTTTCAAGTGTGGACTCCTGTTTATACAATGCCTTCATTTTCCTGAAGATGGTAAACAAATGAGTACGCTGCATGGTAGATGCGAATATGTATTAAACATTTCTCCCAGTGATTCCATTGCTTTTCCCCTAAAGGCAACATTCCTGCCTCTGATTAACCTTTAATGAAGGAGGTGTGTTACAATGCAGTGCATCCAGGAACAGGTTTGGTGCAAGGAAGACACAATGAAAACTTTACACCTCTGGTCCTTTTCCAAACATAATGTCATTCCCTAGAACATTCCCAAAGTTCTTCATTGCCCTACACTTTATGTCCCAAAGTGCACAGGACTCCAGTCACATCCTCTCAGCAGTTGCAGGACTTCCAGTGATGTAGCAAAGAAGCCCAACCTCAAATTTGCACAGAAATCTTTGACAGCCAGCAAACCTCCATCCCCAGCGTTACCAGCTGCAAAAGCCAAGACAGATATTTGGATATTATAAACCATTAAAATTGCAGAATATAATTTAAGATTAAAAATTAATTAAAAAATGAAGTCAACTAAAAGCACATAAAAATACAAAAATAATTAAAGACCTTAAAGTAAAGTATTTTAGTAAAGAAACTCAGTTTCCACTTTGGCCTCTTAATCCGAAACCCTACAATCTGTCATTGAAATTAATGGGATTATGCACCGTGTCTAACCAAGCATAGAATGAGTGGGATGATGTCTCAGCCTAATCCAGAGGGAGTGCAGCACTGAGCCAAATTGACAGACTTCCCATTCCAACACTTATGCATTTGACAGTGTACATGCAGACATGCAGGAACTCTTGCTGTTTAACTCTCTTAGTGATCAGTGGATCCATTCAGATTTGACCACTGAGATATGGGCAATTGTAAAACCAAGTAAGGGGTGTACAAAATTTCAGAAGGTATTGTGCACGTTAAAGTCAGGGAAGTTAAAATAACACACCCCATTCATAGGTATTTTTGATTTTTAGTTTAGATTTAAATTTCAATCATCACTCAATCGAGGCCCTGGCTTCGGAGCCTTGCATACAGCTGCAACAAAAATTGAAATTTGTTTTATGGTTTAATCTTCGTGCAAAGTTAAGCCTGCTGGAGATTTCATGTCTCGACTTATTTTGCTGTGTTCCAAGCAATAGTTATGCTGAGGAGGAGATATAAATAGTTGTGTGGAAGAGCTTGAATGGTCTCAAATGTAATTTGGTACATGACAGAATATGCAAACGTGTGACACCAGCATTAGGCATCTCCAGGAGGGGAAATGAAATTGCTGACAGAAGTTAAGCAGAGACCACAATGAGAGTCTCTGGAAAGACAGGTCCATTGTTTCAAGGCAAGGGAATTCTGCAGGGCATATTAAACATGAAAAAATATTTCTCGATGAAGACTTGCAGTTTGGACATCCAGAGATAAATCTAACAAAAGCATATTTTTCTGAGAAAAATATATGTTATATGTAGCTTTCCTTCCTCGACTGCTTGATCTAATAAGAAGACAGTATTTCTGACCCTTCCTTCACTGTGAATTGGATCCAAACCTAATGAAATTCAACCAGCTTACAGAGAACTGCCAGGTTCACTATCTCCTCAATGACTAAAGAGAGGATCAATTTTCATATTCAATAGATACTGAGACAGCTTTATAAGGATTGGAACACCAAGTAGGAGGGCCAAAGCACTTTAATTGGCTGACCTTATTTGAGCTCTGTTGACAAGCTGGGCCTCTAAGGTCACATCTTCTACAATAAGCAATCTCATACTTCTTTTCACTGATACTGTTTAAGAAGCACAATTATTATTGACATTTTATGATTTGCATGTCTACTCTGATTCTCTGTTACTGCTGTGGAAATGCTAGGATTGCAGGTCAAGGATAGGAAGAAAGTTATCTCACAGACAATTGAGGCAACTGGCCTGGAAAGAAGTGACTGTGCAGATGAATGCATGATTTCAAGGACCTGGCTGTAATGCAGCAAAAAAATTCAATAACCTTCCCCAGATTGAAAAGGTGATCATTTTTATTTGCATCTTTTTCTTTCTCTAAATAAAGCAATGCAATGCCCCACAGTTACCCATCCTCAGCTGCCTTCATGTGCCCAAACAACCCCAACCCCCTGCATTTGCTTTTTCAGTCAAATCACTGCACTGTATCTTTGCCACCTGCTCAAAAACACACAGTAAGAACCAATGCAAATATATCTTACAGTCTAATGAAGGGACATAGATCTGTAACTTTAGCTTTGTCTCTCTGATTACAGATGCTGTATGGACTGTTTTCTGATGACTATCAAGCTGTAGAATGTGCTTTAGTACTCGTAATTTGATGGAGCTCCATTGTTTGGAGTGAGCAATGAGCTGGCAAGGTTCCCAATAACAATCAATGAATGTCTGTTAATCACAAATGGCATGAGTGAACTTTTAAGGAAGAAAAAACAAACAGGAGCTTCCTAGATATACCAGCTTTCTTCACTTGCAGCTGAGCCAATTACACCAAAGAACACTGGAAACATAAGCAACCTTTCGGAGATTTCAGCTCATTAAGTGCATGGTTAGCAACTTAACAAGTGGCTCAGCAAGATTATTATAGCTTTGTTCCTCGTGGCTTTTCAGTCAAGTGCTGGTTGTAATACATCCCATCTTGCAGAAGCCACACAGATCAAAACTTTACTGTGAGTGTGCTAAAAAGGAGAAAATTTTAACCCTCATTGAACATGCTCACCATGGCAATTTCACCCCCATAATGTTTCCACTATATGCTGTGAACAGCATTTATTGGATTATTTCTGTCATTTTAATGTTCCATCAAATCAACTCACTTCAGCTGTATTCCATAAATCTAACAGCCTGTGTACCTACCTGCAGCCTTTTTTCCCTTTTATCATGCAAAGTGGTTTACCTCCCACCTATGACTATGATTTTCCTTGCATTGGATCGTTAGGAATTAGTTTCTTTTGCTGTTTTATCTTCATTGCATGATATTTCTATTATACATGCAAAAAAAACCTATGGTAATTCAGTCCAAAATTTCAAATATGCTCAGAAAATGACCAGGCATGTTCTAATATGAGGGACACTTTTGTTGGCTTTTATTAAAATTAACTCTATAGTTCTCACAAACCAATGACCCCAGAGATAAGATATCTTTATTAGTCACATGTACATCAAAACACACAGTGAAATGCATATTTTGTGTAGAGTGTTTTGGGGCAGCCCACAAGTGTTGTCACGCTTCCGTCACCAACATAGCATGCCCACAGCTTCCGAACCCATACGTCTTTGGAATGTGGGAGGAAACTGGACCACCACAGCTCGGTATGGCAATGCTCTGCCCAGGACCGCAAAAAGCTCCAAAAAGTTGTGGACACAGCCCAGCGCATCATGGATACCAGCCTCCCCTCCTTGGATTCTGTCTTTACTTCTCATTGTCTTGGTGAAGCAGCCAGCTTAATCAAAGACCCACCCACCCAGGACATTCCCTCTTCTCTCCTCTTCCACCGGGTAGAAGATACAGGAGCCTGAGGGCACATACCACCAGACTTAAGAACAGCTTCTACCCCACTGTGATAGGACTAATGAACAGTTCCCTTATACAATGAGAAGGACTATGATCTCATGATCTACCTTGTTTGAGACCTTGCACCTTATTGCACTGCACTTTCTCTGTAGCTGACACTTTACTCTGTACTGTTATTGTTTTTACCTGTACTATCTCAATGCACTCTGTACTAACTTAATGTAGCTGCACTGTGTAATGAATTGACCTGTACGATCGGTTTGTAAGACAAGCTTTTCACTGTACTTCAGTACAAGTGACAATAATAAACCAATACCAATGCCAACCCAGAGGAAACCCACGGGAAGAACATACAAACTCCTTACAGACAGTGACCAAAATTGAACCCGGATCCCTGGCACTGTAATAGCATTACGCTAACCACTAAAACACAGCAGCAAGTGTAAAAATTAAGTAAGACCTACATTCTGCACAGAGCTGGGAACTAAAATCAACAGGCAATGAGAGGGCATTTGTCCCATTTCTGCCTGTGTGGAACCCAATAATTTATGTTAGTTTACAGCTATGGCAAAATTGCTGGGGAGCTGTGGGGCTGCAAGTGAATCTTCTCCACAAATTTCTTTATCTATTATGGTGAAGAAGGGCTCCTCAGGCTTTATGTCTGTGCACCATAAAGGGCCCCAGAAGGTCTAAATCTACAATCAGTTCCAGAGAACGTTCCCAATTGTTGCAGCTCTGTCAAAGCCAAAGTTTCAAAATAAACATTTATCTTGATTTGATTTTTGTCTGGTTGGACAAAATAGCTCAATATTAGGAAGATAAACCAGATTGGATTTGGGCAATTTTCACTTGCAGACAAAAGGAACATACCAGAGATTGGTAAATGACCCCAATGAGTTCCTGGATGAGGGTCTTCTACCCTGGGTAAGGACAGGCCGTTGTTCTACTCCAAAGTACCCAAATTTAGCAAAACCAGATCCCAAGGATATCCAACCCATAAACATATAAAATCTATGCTTTCAATGGCGGATTAGTCAGCACATCTGTTTAATGTTGTTGGAAGATTTCAAAGATCTAGCTCTTATGAAGGAGTCTGAGGGAGAAAGCATTACTCAAAACTCTTAAATCATGCCAATCCATGGATAAATGTTGGTACCTACATATCTGACTGACAAAAAAAAACTGTATTTCTTTTGTAATGAGAATGATTAATTGTAAGATATTCACAAGAGCCACTTGTACAAGGGAGTCTGTTCTCACAGGCAGGAAACACCAGACAGCAGCTAAATACATTATTAAAACCAGGCTGCTCACCAGGACAGCAATAACTTTTTATATGCAGTACACTGTAGGTTCTCATTCCTCTGAATTAATTTTAATTCTATTCATGAACATAGAAATGTTTGAATTAAACTGTTTAAAATCACTGTCTCTTTCATCTGTTGCTCCCACCGTCTCTCAGAAGCACACATCGCACCTTTGTAATGTTATGAACATAGCAGCTCATGGATTTAACAATTTATACTGTCCATCCAGCATGGATTAGTTTTTAATAATTATACCTGTTTTTGAACTCTTCCTTATTGATTCAGGCACAATGCAATCAAGAATTTAGCACACATAAAAACATGCATATTTTTAATGTGAATATATGCAGCAGATGAATAGATAGACAGACAGACAGATAGATACATACATACATGCATAGATACATAGATAGATAGGTAGTATATACAATGAACTTTGAGTTAAATAACACCTTTCATGACCTCAGGATGTCCCAAAGCCCTTTATGGCCAATGAAGTACTTCTTGAAATGTAGTCACTGTTATAGTGTAGGAAATGACATGAAACTATCGCTGAAACTGGACATTAGTGCTTTTATGGTCCACAGAGCAAATTAAAGGTTTTAAACTCCTCTGGAAGAATAATGGTATATTATGCATGCTAAGTATCATCACATTGAAGGGAAAAAGGAGAATGTGGATAAATAGC
This sequence comes from Rhina ancylostomus, assembly GCA_030265395.1. Taxonomy (NCBI): domain Eukaryota; kingdom Metazoa; phylum Chordata; class Chondrichthyes; order Rhinopristiformes; family Rhinidae; genus Rhina; species Rhina ancylostomus. Next base: position 20,766,226 of record JARFYF010000012.1, on the reverse strand, counting down.
GCCACTGTGCAACATTGTTACTGTTTACATTCAAGTTAAATTGATTTGACACCATCTTGAAGCCAACTCAGAAGAGGTAAGTTCTGCTGCACTTTGCAAGCTGTGCTGTAAACTCATGGGGTTTACTTTGGCAATATGGTTCTGGTATTATCTTTATTACAGTTTCTTAGCAATATAACATTACAAGTTTAAACTGGCTATTAATTTACCCATGTATAATGATAAGTATATTCCAGGTTAGATGTTGTAACTACTTAAATGACTGAATGCATAAATGCAATATATAGTATATTGAAAAAAAAGTATTTTGTAACTCTGTCTATCAGTGCTGCACAATAGGCAATTGAAATGAAGTATAATAATAATTATTACTGGGTCATTTCACATTACCCTCGATATTCAATGAGTTACTTCCTGGCACATGTGACCCCTAAACATCTGATGCAATTTCCACCACAGACAGACAGACACAGATCAAATTACATCATTATCTCCACAACATCTCCTTTTGGAGCTTGTAAGGAAATCAGACCACTATGCTTCCAGTGCACCTATCACAAGGCACTCCCTGAACAGTTCCAAACAATGACGCCAGCAAGCCCCAAACTTATCTTTTATCTTTTGTTAACTCCATGCAAACTGTCCATTTCCTTCACCCACTGAAATCCATCACCCCCCTTCCATTTCAGGCCCTGAAGTCCTCCATGTAATTCTTTGCTACACCATCCATCAGCCCAGGCACCAGTACCTCTTCCCATCAATCTTCCCACTTCTTTCAATCACTCAGACCCCTTGATACGCTGAGAACCCAAAAACTCCAATCTCCTGAGACCCCGAATGGAGGCACCAATTTCCAAATCACAACAACCTTTCCCTCAATGTCAGCAAAACAAATGAGCTGATCATTGACTTCAGGAAGGGGGGGGGCAGTGCACATGTTCCTGTTTACATCAATGGTGCTGAAGTCAAGAGAGTTAAGAACTTCAAGTTCCTAGGAGTAAACATCACCAATAGCCTGTCCTGACACCACAATGCAGGTTGATAGTGTTGTTAAGAAGGCGTGTGGTGTGTTGGCCTTCATTAATTGGGGTCCACATCCATAGATCCCTCAAGGTTGCTGTGGAGGTTGATAGGGTTGTTAAGAAGACGCAAGAGTTTTGCCTTCGTTAGTCAGGGTATTGAATTCAAGAGCTGCAAGGTAATGTTGCAGCTCTATAGAACTCTGGTTAGATCACACTTGAGTATTATGTTCAATTCTGGTCACCCCATTATAGGAAGGATGTGGAAGCATTAGAGAGGGTGCAGTGAAGATTAAACAGGATACTGCCTGGATTGGAGAGCATGTCTTATGAGGATAGGTTGAGTGAGCTAGGGCTTTTCTCTATGGAGAGAAGGAGGATGAGAGGTGACATGATGGAGGTTTACAAGATGATAAGAGGCATAGATCAGGTGGACAGTCAGATACTTCTTCACGGGGCGAAAGTGGCTAACACAAAATAGCATAATTTTAAGGTGATTGGAGGAAGGTATAAGGGGATGTCAGAGGTAAGTTTTTACACAGAGAATGGTGGGTGCATGGAATGAACTGCCAGCAGAGGTTGTGGGGGCAGATACATTAGGGACATTTAAGAGATTCTTAGATAGCCACATGAATGATAGAAAAATAGGGGGCTATGCCAGAGGGAAGGGTTAGAGCGAGCAGGATAAAATGTCGGCACAGCATTGTGGGCCCGAAGGGCCTGTGCCATGCTGTAGTGTTCTCTGTTCTTTGTTCTATGTTCCATCTTGCTGTTATAAGACTCTTGAATGGACTTCTTATACAATACAGATGAACTCTTGATCTCTCGATCTACCTCATCGTGGCCCTTGCACCTTATTTGTTCACTTGCACTGCTATTTCTCTGCAACTGTAACATAATTTTCTGCATTCTATTATTGTTTTTCCTGTTGTACTACCTCAATATACTTATGTTTGGAATGATCTTTCTGGGTGGTATGAAAAAACAATGTTTTTTGCTGTATCTCAGGACATGTGACAATAATAAACCAATTACCATTAAGTACATTCCTTTATAGAAGGAAGGTAGGAGAATGAAAGCCAGGGCTCCCTGGGAGCTAGAGAAAATAGAGAATATGATGAAACAAAAAAAAAGAGTGAATGATGCATATCAAATGAATAATCCAAGTGAGAAATATTCCAAATACGGGAAGCTGAGGGGGAGGTGAAAAGGAATAGAAAAGAATATGAATAGAACATAAAAGAGGACCCAGAAGTATTTTGTAGAATAGTAAAGAGTGAACTGGTTGGAATAGGGGAGGTGAGGCTGTTCAGGGATCAAAAAGGTGGTCAATGCAGAGCTAAAGGCACAATGAAAATAGTCAATGGGTACTTGTATGAGTCTACTAAGAATGAGGAAGCTGCCAAAATCTCAGTAGAAGCAGAGGTGAGAAGAATTAGGTTAAGGCAAAAATTGATAAGGAGGATATATTAGAAATACTGGCTAAACTTAAGTCACCCAATCTACATCGGATACAATCCAGGTATCTGAAGGAAGTGGGTCTAGATATTACTTCTTCAATTTCAATCGGTTTCTCCTGATCAAGGATGAAGCTATATGGTGTCACATGGGCCTGAGCTATGCCTATCTTTCTGTGGGATGTGTGGAACAACCTGCTCAGTTTTTTTTCTATACATCAATGACTGCATCAGGGCTACTTCCCATACACATACAGAACTCAAAAATTTTAATACTTTTGCTGCCAATTCCCACCCTCTTTCACATGGTCCATTTCTGATTCTACCATTCCTGGATCTCTCCATCTCCATCTCAGGAGCTAGGCTATCTGACTATACTTCCTCCCCCATTGCCTCCTTTAAGGACTGTTTCTCTTTCCACAGATGCTACCAATACACCAATGAACTAGCACATCTTTGGGGTACGAGAAGAAAGTGGAACAGATGGGAGAAGTGCATGTGGTCATATGGAGAATGTGCAAACTGCACACACACAGCCCCCGAGGTCAGGATTGAACCCAGGTCACTGGAGCTATGCAACAGCACTATCTACTGAGCCACCACGTCACTTAGGTTATAGAAGTTCTGGATTAGATGATATTGGCAATCTACATGCAAATTGCTCCCAATTTTTTTCACGTTTCTTTACAAATTCGATTCCCAAAGTAAAATCTGCCATGAACTATTGCAGCAGGGAACATTTAGAAAGAAATACTATATACTTTTTTAAGTTGCTTTTACAACTATTTCTTGGCATATTTAAGAAAACCATCTTGGTAAAGTTTTATTGCTGGAGCTGAATTAATTGGAGGCTCCTGTCAAATGTCTGTGAGAAATTGAATTTTAACTGCTTGAAATTTATGTTAAAAGTTATACATAACACAGCCAAATTATACTGGGGTATGGCAATATGTTTCTCAGTAAGCATAAAAGAAATATTTTCAGAAACTTTCAAAAACTATCTGCAATATTTTTTTATCTAAAAGAAGCTCAATTTTTCTACCATCTTCAAAAACTCCCAGTAGTGGATGATTTGTGGAGTGCAGCTGGTTTCCTGAGTGCTGCAGACTTCTAGTGTAATATTTTGTAAAATATTGAGGAAACTCAATTAACTGTCAACAATATTTGCATTAAAGTTCCAGCCTTTTCTGAGTGGAAATTCCAGGTCTATGATTTTCATGGCTATCTGTGGGTCTGATGTACACTGATGAAGAATGCACCATCATGAATATTTGGCCGAGTATCGTTAATGAGAGGAATGAATGAGTGCAAGCCATCTAAATGCACACTGTACTCTGCCTATGACAGTAATTATTAAATGATGATTAGCAATGTGAAAACAAAGTGAGATTAATAGAAATGTTGCTCTTTGAACTGCTGGTGACAAGAAGTCTTGAAGCATCATAAGTGAATCTTTGAAACAACCACCCATGAACACAAACCAACCAGCCATCTGCTGTGTGGGAGACAATCTCAATATTTTAAATGCCTGCTCAAAAAGGAAATATTCGGGGAAGAGTTCCAGTGAAGTACATGGACATTACATATCAGCAGCCAATCAATCTGGCACCATTAAAAAAGTCCCAATGGAAAAGCTGATTCAGATTCAGATTAGTTTATTGTCATATACACTGGGGTGCAATGAGATTTCTTGCTCTGGTGAAGCTCAAAGAGTAAATAGTATACATGGTAATAATAAATACAACAATAAATACAGGGATGAGCACAAAAATAACAGAATAATGCAAAGTATAATTGTGCAAATGTAGGTAGTGCAAAAAGAAATGCCAAAGTGACAATAATGGAAGAGACAGAATTACAATATTGACAGCTGCAAATCTGTCAATAATATAAAGCTCATCAAATCCTGTGTGAGAAGCAAGAAGGTTGAAGGTTGATGCCAGGAAATGTAAGAAAAATGTATCATTATGGTTTTATCTGTATGTAAATGGATATGTTAAATATCTGTGTAACTTACCAATGCAGTGAACAATCTCCACTTGCCTTGCCTTCATTGCATTACACATGAAAGAAGGTGAAAGTCTTCAATCTGTCTTCCCTGTTAAACATCATTAAAAGTCCTAGCCTCAGAGATCTGGTGGGTGGTGTTATATTCATTTTCTTGGAGTTATTTCTCACTTGATTGCTGATTTTTGCCTCTAAATTTTGCATGTTTTAAATTCAGGAAATTTGATGGATTTCTTCCAGTTTGCATCTGCAGTAACAGAACTTAATTCTGAGGGAATGGGGAAAAAATTAAATATGGGAACTAGTGGATAGTTAGAGCTTTAACGTTCACCTTAGGATAGAGTGTAAATCCAAATGTGCACTGGTAGGATCAATGATATTTCTCTTTGTTACCAGTTTAAAGTATCTTACATGAAATTGGTTTTGAGGATTAAGAGTTGTATGGAATCCTTTGGTAGTACTTCACAGCAGCATTGCAAGACTGAGTAAAAGTTCTCCCACTCATGCCTGCACTTTCTCCCTGGTGTCACTATCTCCCAAGACTAAAGGCAAGTGATACCCCAGATCTCCACAATCAAATCCATTGTTCTCGGGGCCTTCTTCTCTTGTACATGATGTGACAGTTCGTCCTGCAACAAGACTGAATAACTCAGAGGAAGCTAGCATTGAAGAGAATGCTCTGACTGCATCAGACTACTGTGCAACGGACTTCTTGAGACACCTTTAAATGTGTAAGAAGTAGTTTTGAGGCTCTGTAGGAAGTGACTGCTGTTCGTGACTGGTGCAGCATATAACCTTAATGTTTCCATTGAGTCAGTCGTAATGGCCAGAAACAGGCCCTTCAGCCCGCCATGTCCACCTCGACTGTTGCACCAATTTTTACAAATCCCATTTCTTGTATTAGGTCTGTAGCCTTCTAGGCCTTGGAATTAAACTCAATACAATGTAAGGGTTACTATGCATAATTTTACCTTACAGAATGAACAATCTGTTAGTGTCTAGGGGTATACAAGGCAGAAAAGGGGGAATGGCTGCAATGTTACCTTATTTGTTCTTGACGGGTCTTTGTCTTTTTTTTATTGGAAGGATTTGCCTGTTTTGCCTAATTCAAAGCCATTGAGCTACAAGAAACGTGTTTATACAGTTTCTTGAACATTGTTAAAAATAGGATCCACTGTCTTATTTTGGCCCTGTTTTTTTATATTTTTTATTCACTCATTCACAAGAAGTGAATTTCATGGGCATTGCTAACGATTATTATCCATCTCAATTTGCCCTTGAACTGAGGCAACCACATTGGTGAGCCTGGGGTTATATATAGGTCAGAGCAGGTAATGAGACTGGTTTTCCTTTCCTGAAAGAAATTAGTAAAGCACTTGTGATTACTCCTCCTGCAAGGTCCTCATAAATTCCAGATTTATTTAATTACTTTTATGTAAGTTCCTCAGCTGCCTTGGTAGCATTCAAGCTCACATCATTGAATCCAGGCTACTGGGTGCTACTCCAGTAACTTCAGCAAAATACTGTCATGCCCTGGTGCAATGTTCTTGTCTGTTTTTTGACTGAATCAACATAAGATATCGACTTTAGACAACTCGCTGAGCTAAACATTTTCCCACTTACCAGCTGCTCCCCCAGTCATGACATTTGTAAGACAACATTCCAACTTCTAAATAACCTGGTGCATTCCTACTGCTTTTGATGTGTTTTACTGCAGAATTGCTACCGGATATTTAAATGAGTCAACACCACCTGAAAATCCTGGTTCATTGCCCCAAATCCATCATAAATTGGCTAAGCAGAAGTCTATACCAAATAATTAGCGCAGATAAAATGAAAGCTAGTTTAAAATCAGGTAAGGATTGGGCCATGCACATTACACATGCTGTTTGAAAGATTAGGGATGTAAGAATGGAAAGTATGAAAATAGAACATTGGGGAGAAATTTTCATCATTACTGATGGGCGAAATTGTAACAAGAATTGTGCAAATTCACCAGATTGTCCCAAAGACAGTGAAGATAAGAATTACCAGTTAATTAGATTACATTCAGGAACCAGAGAATTTGCAGGGAGCAGTCATCTTTTGGAACTGATTCTTTGAATGTGTGATATATTTGGATTCATATAATCCTTTTGAAAGGAGCCTGACAAGCTCTTGAGTAACAAGGACTTTTCTAGTTCCTAGAGATTGAATTGCTGGCGTAAATCAGGGCATTAAATTGACAACCCTATTTAGAGTAGACAGAAGGATGACTTGTGTGTGAAATGAAAATGGAAAACTAGTTCACAAGGAGGTGTTCTTTAGAAGTGGTACTGTAAGAAATTTATTTAAGAATCATTGGTGAGGTTTTATTCTGTGTGCAGACCACATTATAACTGATCTGAAGTCCGTGCTATTAACAAAAGTCATCACCACCCCCCAATCTTACTTCAATTAGCAAAATGAAGGTCTAGATGCTAACCTACTTTCATTGACTCTTCCAGCTGCTCTTGGTTTATTTTCCCTTCTTTAGCCTTATTTTTATTTGGTATCCTGTTTCACTTTCTCAGCTATTTGTGATCTCTCCTGAGCTGAATATTTTGGCTTCTCAACTTCTCGTAATGAATTGATCTGCTTCCAATCTCCTTTGAATCTCTTCCAGTAATTTTTTTCTTGTTTATCTGCTGAAATGCTTGTCTGCCTCAATATCCCCAGTTTAAACTTTATTATAATTCTCCTGCACTGCACAGCCTAGAGCCATTGCTTCATCTGCTGTTCTGCACACAGTGGTTTATCCAAATGTGAGTTCAAAGCACTTGAATTTTTGAGCAATCTGATCCATCAAAGTCAATCTGGGTCAGAAGCAAAACAGAAAAACAATAGCTTGATTTGGCAAGCAGGGGAATTTCGGAAATTCAGAAATCATTGGAACGTCTGCACTTTGACGAGGTTTACCAGAGCTGATGGTGTTCCAAACTTCACTTCTCTCTGCAAGAACAAACTTGCGTTCCACTTTACCACAAGCCATCTTTAGGATGATGGTATCTAGTGGAAGATACGTAAAATCATCACCATGATTCAAGGAAATCTAAAAGATCGTGTATCCAATGTTTATCACTCAGTCAACATCACCAAAAGGAATCAAATGATCATTGACAGGATGCTGTATGTTGGAACTTGCTGTGTGTAAATTGGCTATGAGACTTTGTTACAATTGTGACAGCTCTTCAGAAGTCTTTGCTGCCTTCAAAGTACTCTAAATAAAGAGTAACATCAATTTTCATTTATCTTGTGCCTTTAATGAAGTAAAATTCTCCAAGGCACTTCACAGGCATGTTATCAAACAAAAACTGAAGGCAGAGCAAAAGTTTGATCAAAGAATTAGGTTTTAAGGAGAACGTTAATGCATCAAAGAGAGGTGGATAGAGAAGCCTTAGGAGGAAATTCCAGAACCTAGGACAAAAGCAAAAAGATGTAGGAAATATTCAACAGGTCAGGCAGTGTCCACAAAAGAGAGCCCCACCATGAAAGATCATCTCCAGATCCTTGGGCCTTAGAAGCTGAGTTCACAATCACCAGTGATGGTGTGGCTAACATGCAAGATTTTGAGAAGCCAGAATTGGACAAATACATTTCCTAGAGGGTTCGAAGGATGGAGTACCTTACCGAAGGATGATCCCATGAGGAAAGAATCCGGGAAGGGAAGACAGTCAACTTCAGATTTTGGGGCCTCAGAAACTAAAGGCACAGCAGCCAATGGCAGAACTGTTGGGAATGCACATGGAGCATGGATCAAAGGAGCTCAAGCTAGAGGGAATTATAGAGATAGAGAGTGATGAGATGATGGATTGTTGTGAAACACGGGTGAGAATTTTAAAAGGCTTTGCTTACCCAAGGAGCAGCAGAGGCCTGCAAGCACAGTGACATTGATAATAATTTGAAATCACAATGGTTTAAAAGGAAAATTGGTATTTATAACTACAAGAATTTTAAAATTTTAACACAGCCTTGACTGAGGTGAATGAGTCAAAATTAGCAGGTGATTTATGAGTGCATTCAGGAAGGCCAATTTGTAGAAGGGTAATGAGAAGCATCTGAGGCAATGTAACGACTAATTGTTTCTGATTTACTGAGGATCAAAAATGCTACGGCATGAGTCAGAAATCCACAAGGAACAGGTATTTGATGGCAATGCAAATAGGATTGCAGAACGGCAACAAGGATTAACGTGTTTATGACTGGTTCCAAAAAGCAAACAACAAGTTTATAGAAGAGGTTCAGGCCAGCCATCTGCTTTGAGTCTACTGAGCTTTATAGCTGATTGCACAAGCTGAGAGCAAAACATCAGAAATATTTCATGTTGCTCTTAGTGATCACACAGATGGGGGATTTTAACCAGCAGGTGGATAATTAAGAGGAGCAATCAATCTATGACAGATTTTAGAGGAAAGTCACAAGCTAGAAAATGTGGACTTTCTAGGAATTCCTCTGTTCTACAGTTAGAGATTGGGAATATAATTTCCTGACTAATTGCATGACACAAAGAGCCAGGATTTGCAATCAGCTACATTGCAAACTGTGCTCGCTGTTGACTTCAAAGAAAGCTCCGCATACAGAATCAGCAGTCTCTGTGGCAAGGACTTAAACTTTCCTGATGTCAATTGTTGAGACCCTTCAGTTTAGTTGATTCCCTGGTGTCCAATAGATCATTAAATTAACTAAGCAGCCAATCACATTCAAGAATAGCAAAGAAAAAAAGCCAATTTTTAATTAACTCTTTTAAATATTATACTAAACACTAAATAAAATTTAGAGTATACACCTGATTAAGATTAATACTGAGATAGCATAAATGAAATTCTTAAAGTAATAAAAAAATGCAACAGTTTTCAGATCTCCTACATTTCAATATATTTGAGGGAATTTCAATGTGCAAACATTACATCATTTTTTAAGATGGTTTATAAGCACGGAGCAAAGAGCTGAATTCTGGATTCTTCCAATTCATAATGACTGAATAGAGTTGAAGCAACGCATATCTCAAGATCCAGATCGATATTCTGCTTACCTTATCCTCATTCCTCTGATTATTCTTCTTCTACGGAGTTCTGTCCACAGACATTTTGGAATCCTAGTCCTGCTAATTATAAGGGCACTTGTTAGAGCAAAGTCTCAAAGTCCCAATGTTCTCCTATTATTATTTCTAATGAATTACATTGCATGTTTCAAAATCCTGAATCCTGTTGGCCAACATAGCCTTAATTATGCTTTCTTTAAGACGGGTGATACTGCAGATTAACTGAGAACAATTTAAATATGGGTTGGCTTCTCATTTTTGCTTTATGTATCATGTACGAGGAAATACCCACAACTTTCGAACAGGCGGCGGGGAGGAGCTCAAAGCGGACCCGAAAGGGTGAAGGCAGGCCCGGGTGCAAGCGGACCTGGAAGGAAGACGGTAGGGTGGAGCTCAAGCGGACCCGATAGGGCGATGGCCTGGCGGACCGTGTAGGGTGAACCAGGCGCAGGGATGGACGAAGCGAAGTGGCAGCCAGCCCAGTGCAATGTGGCGCAGGGTGAGGCAGGGAAAGCGGGGGGGTCGATTGGAAGTAGACCAGGCAACGTGAAGAGGTGCAGGGCGACGAGCCGGTGCACCGGGGGGGGGGGGGGGACCCAGGAACCAGGCTGAGGAGGCAGAGCGGGATCGAGGGAGAACGACGTGGGGCGCAGAGGGAACGGGCGGCGGGGAGGAGGAGCTCAAAACGGACCTAAAAGGGAGAAGGCTGGCCTGGGTTCAAGCGGACCTGGGAGGAAGACGGCAGGCCGGAGCTCAAGCGGACCCGAAAGGGTGACGGCCCAACGGACCGTGTAGGGCGAACCCCGCGCAGGGATGGACGGAGCGAAGGGGCAACCAGCCGAGTGCAGTGTGGCGCAGGGCGATAGGAAGTGGTGCGGGCGCAGCGGGGTGAAGCAGAAAACGATGTAATTGGGATTAGTGTAGATGAGGCGGCATAGACGTGGAGGGCCGAAGGGCCTGTATGATGCTATGGCCTTGCATCCAACCAAACAAAAAAACTATTCATCTGTGCTTTGCTGTCACTCCCGTTGCTATGATTCCTGTACCATGTGCCCTAATTTTATTTTAGAGGTTTTAACTGATGTAATGGCTTGTTACTTGCTTCACTACCTCCATCCACATAATCTCCAACTGATTTAAATGAATGTTTTATACCAACTGCATTAGGCAGATTATGTAGCTATGTGTCATTATTGGAAACATTTTGTAGACATCATTTTGCTAACATAACTGGCACAAGGAAGGAATTGATCTGGAAGCAGCGCCTTAAGATAAACTAAATGAGGACTGTTTCCGTGCAATTTATAGTTGATCCTCAGAAGATGCAGAAGCTGGTAGACGTTAATAAGTATTTCTTTTTGTAAATAATTCAGGCACTACATGCTCAGTAATCAGAATTTGGAAATCGGTAGGAGACTATTATTTGTGAGAATGTTTGTGCTGCATAAAAGCAGGTTGTATAAAAAAAACAATCTACAGTAAATTTGCAAAGTGCAAGTATCCTAGCCACTGTCACTTTGATTTGTTTGTCTCAAAGCAAAATTGAATCATGAAGGAAAACATCAAAATATTTTAAATTACTGTACTACCAAAATGTTTTATACAGAGTATGTACTTTAATCAACTGTTACTGCTGTAGGTGTAATGGATGTACAATTGTGCCATCTGTAATTGGAGAACTGATACTGTGAGAGTGATGTATCAGAGAGAAGTGAGGCATCTTATTCCATTACTGCAGAAGCTTGGGTTATAGTACTCTTTCTCTTTATCAGTTGTGAATTTCTGGCAAGGCTTAGTGATATTTCAAGGATAAGGATTGTGAAACAAAGCCAGTAAAATGGTTCTGTAAACAGATAAAACCAGTTACTGCAGCACAGAACAATAAATGTTCCTGGAAACCTGCTCAGAGCCTGTCTTACATGGAACAAGTTCAGTTGACCAGATGATGTTTTTTTGATGAGCTATAAATCCCACAGAAGGCTTCTTTTGCCCAGAATATAGAGTACTATTGGGTCCACTGAATGCAAAGATTTAATTCCCTTAGAGGAACACTGGATCCAATTTAAAAATGTAAATGTAAAATACTTGGCTGGTCAGGCAGCATCTCTGGGGAGAGAAACAGAGTCAATATTTCAAATCAATGAATTTTCATTAGAACTGGGGAGAATTTGGGCAAGTCCTAAAAACACAGGACAAGAGATGAAGAGGAAAGGACAAGAAGGGTAGGTTGCTGGAGAGATTAATGGACAAGAGGGATCTGAGTGCAAGGTGGATATTGGGAATATTGTGAAGAGTTTTGTTTGTTTTACCCGTTGAAATGTAAATCTGAAAATAGGAAGTGAGGAAAATATTGGGAGGGATAGGTTGGGAATGAGCGAGAGATGAAAGAGACGTGGAGAAGGAGAAAACACAATCTTACTTAAATCTCCAAAACTAATTGAATCCTGAAGTCTTGAGACTCTACACTTGTATAATAAAAATAAATGCAAGGGAGCTTGTTTTCAGCAATGATGATAGTTTATTCTACAAAAAAAAATTCTACCTGCAAGTGTGGCAACTCATTGCAAGCTGCTCTCTGCAGATCTACTCATTTTTACTATAATTTTTTTCTACTCTTAAATTTACCTCAATGCACTATGTAATAAATTGATCTGTACAAACGGTATGCAAGATAAGTTTTTCACAATAATATACCAAATCCAATCAGCCCTTATATTGTCTTCTGTACTTAATGGGCAACTCTTCGCTGAGTGCTCCTGTTCCATGCCCTTGTATCCTGATTCAGGGTTTCGACCCAAAACCTTGACAATTCCTTTCCTCCCACAGATGCTGCTCAATCCATTAAGTTCTTCCAGCAGATTGTTTGTTTCTCCATGCCCTTGCACATATTTCACAGCTGAGCCTCTGAACTAGCAAAGCTTGTGTAGAATAGGGTATTTTGTGAATCTTGGAAGATAAGGAAAAAGAAATAATTTTAAGTGAGACTAGAGGAATTCTTTGGTATCTTTCTTTCACTTGGTTCTTGATGAAAGTATCATTCCATTTGAGATGAAAGCACTAACTTATTTACAAAATAGTGCAACATTACACAAACATGTTAATTGTTTGTTAATGTTGCTATTTCACAAATTAGGCCGTGATTCTTCCTGGTTTCCTTAATTTGGATAGGCCTATTGATGAGAAGTGTATGAGATGGAACATTTCACATTATATTTCACAGCGTGAGTATTTTTTACAGGTTAGTGTTGAAGATAATGCAATAAAATGCAAAAGTTGGCAGGATTAAAGTAGAAGTTTGTCATCACATGGTTAATAAACTATAACTAGTAATACTCCATAATACTAATGGGCTAATTTTATCTTATGCAAGGGACAAGATGCAAGACCCCATGGTATCATCAGCCTGAGGCTTGCAGCACCTGAACTCCTCACCTCATTAACATTTGAATGATGTGGTACCCTCCCAACTGCCTACATAAATGTTAACTTCACACATTCCACAATCAGTTTAAAGTAGGAGTGCACCTCTTCAGAAGCGATTACTTCACCACATGCTCATTTTTTCCTCTTTGAACAACTCAGGAGGGCTTGAAGATACACGTGAATTGTTCATTTTTTCTCCCGCTGGGTCCTTGATGGGCTCCTAGATGAGAAGTTCTGGTATTTTAGACATAAAATGTTTAGTATCCCACAATACCAATACTCACCTCTAATGAGGTAGCATTACCATCTAGCCTTTTCATAAAAAAGGTAGGTATATTGTCTGTTAATATGACAACTACCCAAGGTTTGAAGGCATTCAGATGAATGACAGACAGCAACATAAGATGTAGAAGTAAGTAAGTGGGTTACTTAGAGAGGGATTTAATTAGAGAATTGGAAAAAGAGAGTAGATGATAAGCAGTAGAATGTAAGGAGCACCACTGAACAAATAATACTACAGAAAAGGATGAATCAAGGCATAGAGTATTTTAGCTTTATTTTTCTTGATGGCTAACACCTTCAAAGATGGAAAAAATGTGCAAAATAATTTTACTTTTAACCAGTCTAACCTAATCAAGTTTCATATTTTCTCAAGTCTGCTAATTATCAATCTTTTCATTTTAGAGTTATGTTTCACGTTAAAATGTGTTTTTTTTAATATATTGGCATAAAGCCCTACTTGTCAATGCAGTTTCGAACACTCCAAATGATTATGCCATACTTGTAGAATTTATTAAGTCCAACAATCAATTTACCTTGAAAATATGAAAAGCATTGAGAAAGACAGAAAATTGCCAGGATCACAGCTGTGTATCTGGCAGTGAAAACCGCACCTACTGATCAATTGTATCAAAGTTAAGACTCTCCAGTGAGAATCAGCTGGTTGAACCCAAGCCCAGATTGGTTACGGTGTGTGAGATGCAAACTATGTACACAGCCGATTGAGAAGAAAATCTGCTGGATACATTAGTGGGGGGAGAAAAAGCAGCAGTAGACACTGAAACACATTCCTAGATGGAAGGACAATAACAAGTTTCAAGTATTGCCTCTGTGACCTTCTAAAGCTTGGTGCATTCCATGTGTATTTGGTCTTCTGGCAGTGGTTTTCAGCTTAGTGCTAAAATGATTTCTGGCATTAACCAGGCAGCAGTGATCCAAAATGTACCACTCACAGGCCTGGCCTGTTTGATTTTAAAACTAGCTTCAGTATAGATGCTCAGCTCTCCTGTGTGAAACAGCTGAGAGTCTCTGTAAAGCATTTAAATCAGGATCCCGAGAAATGCAAAGAAAAACAAGCCTTTTAAATAGGATTAGTTTCTCAGTGGTTATTAAATCTAAATGATTGCTAAAGTCCAGTGATCCCAACCTTAACCATGGAGATAACATTAATGATATTGCTGTTATGCAGTGTTCTTCCAATCTTTCCACAGGCAGGAGGTTTGTTCTTAATAGGTTTGACGGGTGTCTTTTCAATTAGCCTCTTCAGTTTCTGTGTTGGCTTGATTTCTGGTTGATCACTGACTTTTTTTTTTAAACCTATTTTATAGCCATGTTGCTGGGCTGAACTTTGCCTTCTGTCAGATAAGGAATAAGTAACTGGACTCGCGGGTCCCTTCACAAACTATGGTTCTGACTTCTGTAACTTTCTGCAGTAAAAATCCTTCCATTACATGAAGGAATTTATATCAGTGTCCTATTACTATTTTATTGGCATGCATTTCCCTCTTGTGGACTGATTTCTGAAAAATGCTCCATTTCTAAACCCAGCAAGCCTGATATTGAAGTACTGGTCTATTTGACTTACCTGCAGCATTACTTTTCCTTCCCATTAACTGGTCCCAGCTTCCAAAATCAGTTTACTGAAGGGATCAGGTTCCTTGTTTGCCAGATTATCTTTGCAGGTGCACTATGCAGTATTTCACTTGTATCATGCCTGGTGAGAAAGAATGAGATTAGGATCTATACTGGATTACTGTCTTTTTCTCAAATAGCCTTTATCATTTGACCAGCATTCTCCATCTTGTCATATCTTGGTGCTAATGGCATGACTTATTTAACATTGTTCCATAAACTGAAATGCTGGAGTAAGTGATAGTTCATTCTCTGATAAAGTCTCATTAGGATAGGAACAGGGCAAGGCTTTGAGCTGGTTCTGCTAATCAATGAAATCATGATTGATCTGTAATCCAAGTCCAT
>JARFYF010000012.1:20674012-20685597 GCA_030265395.1 Rhina ancylostomus | reverse complement strand
ACTCCCATTCTATTTTATTTACTGGACCAAATTAATAGATAGCCCTTGGTGGAAAAGAGCTTTCCATCTATCCTTGGCTACTCATTTCAGTTTGGAGTTGTGCTGAAGAGTACAGTTATAATCACTGTCATCCACTACATGCTACATAACCTCAGTACGGTCAGCAGGAGGAGTGGGAGGAAGATGACAGAGTGCATCAAATATCTTGTTGTTCTTCCGGGACATGCCTCATAGCTGGGATTCACTTGAAGTCGCCACTGCACTAGCTCTGAGAATGAAGAGACATTTCACATCCATTGACAGGAAGGCCAAACATTTGGATGTGGAATGAAATGTAGGAAATTTCTTTCATGCCACACCAATGTCTGTGAAAGTGAAAATTATCATGAGTGGTGCCTCCTGTGGAACATTACTGCCAGTTTGAGATCCACACATGAAAATCGTGAAGTAATGGCACTGGGACAAACTGGAGTGGGCCTCCCTGCATGGGACCATTTTAATGTGTGCCTATGAATTTCTTCCGACACTGCTGCACCCTCTGATTACTGTACTGAAGTGTCAGTCTTGATATGGTTGGCTTTATATTGGGTTTCTGATCCTCTTAGTCAGGAAGGAGTGTGCCATCACAAAATAAAAATGAACAGAACACTTTTGACTATATTTTAAATTCAAAGAATGGTTAGAGGAAAGTTTACCTAATTTTTCATACCTTTCCAAAGTTTTGTCGCAGCAGTAACTGATACATATTTCCCATTGTCAGAAGCAACAAGCAGCACAGGGAGACCATGCCAAACTGCTTGGTTTTGATATCTCAGAAGTTTGAACTACATCTTTTTGTTCTTCAACAGAGTGCCCTCCCCTGGGCTTGGAGGCATTGCGTGTGGATGATTTTCAGCTTCATGCATCCACCGTCCAGCGTTATGGTTTGGGGGCTCACAGAGGCAGATTGAATATCCAGGTATGTACTTAAAAAGAACATTATTGTTATAGAGAGGATAACGGGAGGTTCAGTATTGTGGGGGGAGGGGTGGGTGATGGGGCGAATATATTTTCAGTCTTATCCAGTGCTAAACATGTAATAAATCAGAGAAGCAATATCACATGGATCATTTGTTAATTTCAGGACTTAATGTCTTAGAACTGCCCATGCAGTCCACTTTAATCCATTATTTTTGTTGAGCTAATCCACTAAAATGCTGAAGGCACTGGTTACAAAGTGTCATTGTAGTAAGGAGAGAAGATAGTCAATTGGCCTCTTGCATTGCCATCCTTGGGTTGTTCACAAACTCACAAATGCAGCAGAAACAGGAGAATTAAGGTCCAGTAATATGGAGAGCACAGTCTGTGACCGATCCATGAACAATTTGTTTAGGTCCTGTAAACCAGAGCTGTATGGGAAGCCCCCTTCCTTTTATTGTCCTGAAACATTCACTTTTAAGATAGGTGGACCCAGAATCCCTGTGTAGCACATAATTGCAGTTATTTATTCAGTACAGCAGAATGACCACAGCGTATCTTTATCCTGGTGGGCTTTCCTTTTTTTATTCAGACGGAATCAGTAGTGGTATTGATTGGGGGTATATAAGTTTTGCGTGATTTTTCATGCATTGATTTAGATGACTGCAGTATATCCAGCATGTGTCCAGAATTCTGAACTGCAATCGCCATCCCCCACCTCCCCATCCACCCCTGCTCCCTGTTGGTGAGGCTCCCTGGTGGCAACTCAAAGCTGCAAAATGATCCTGGAGAAATGCCCCTTTGAATGTGTGCTTTGGTGCTTTGCAGCCTGACAATGAAATGACTCCATGAAACATCTGTGAACCAATGGACTCATTTGGGATTTATCAACAGTATTTGAGCAAAGGCATTAATCTGTTGGACTAAATATATAATACTAAAATGATTATGGAATTTACATACATTTGCATTCAACAGAAAGACAAAGTGATGTTGAACCTGTTGAAGACACCTGTTAGACCACAGCAGGAACACATTCTAGGCACTCTGTTACAGAAAGGACATTAGATTCCTTGAAATAATGTTGTGAAGATTAACCAAACTGACACTGGGAAAGAAAGGCAAAGTCACAAAGAAAACAAATTGTCTTTTTTAGCTATAAAAAGTAAATATAGAAATGGTTTTCTAAAAGGGTTGGAGAGGATAAATAGAGAAAGATCCTGACCGGCAGATCAGTAACACCAGAATACTAGTTTAAAAGAGTTACATGATCTTGCTCTGACAAGGAGACACATTCAACAGTGCAGAGTGCATCTTGATCCGGACCTAATTGCAATGGAGGAATAGTTACAGGAATAAAATAATAAGATAATAAGCCAAATTTCAAAACAAGATTCTCAGTATTGCATTGTAACATGAACATCAGGCATATCCAGAAAATAACTGCTGTAGCACATGTGATATGGGCTTAATCCAACCTATTACAGAGCGAAGTTCAACCCCTTACGAAGAAGATAGCCAACAAAATTAAGGCAAAGCTTAACCCTGCTCACTAACTAGTTGCCACAAGCTAGGGACATCACTGCTGTAGACATCCTTTTATGCCCTGCGGCTGGCTACAGTCTACCATCGTAGTTTAGAATACGACATCGCAACTTGATGATGTCCAGTTGAATGGATCAGAATTGGTTGTCTTACATCTGAAGAATTGTTTTATTTTTGAAATATAAACAAGTTACTTTCTTCGTAGCAATTTGCAGTACAGTCATTAAAGTCAATGTCGCGTCATTCTTCATATACGCTTGGCAACTTTTCTGAAAAATGATGCTTGAGATCTTATTTTCTATATTAAGCAGAAAATATCTCATCGAATGGAATGTCATTAATTACTAGGTTATTTAGGTCCTTGGTGCAGTTTTGTCCT
The DNA here is from genome assembly GCA_030265395.1 of Rhina ancylostomus. Taxonomy (NCBI): domain Eukaryota; kingdom Metazoa; phylum Chordata; class Chondrichthyes; order Rhinopristiformes; family Rhinidae; genus Rhina; species Rhina ancylostomus. The sequence goes on along the minus strand of JARFYF010000012.1, from coordinate 20,682,716 downwards.
TTAAGTGTAATTTTTCATTCATGACTGAGACCATAAAAGACTCTCCAAACAGCTTCTGTTCATCAGTCTCCGTTTTAGTTTCCAGCAATCTGTGTACAAAATGAAGCATTGGCTTGAAATCAATACACTGGTATTAAAATAAAATATGATCCAAATATTGACTTTGGCAGCCCTCAGTCTTTCTGAAAAACAACAGAAAAATCAGTTTAAAATTTCTGAAACATTGTGTTGAAGTAATAGGAGCAACCAAGCAGTATTTGTTTAAAGATGATGAAATATAATTTAGTCTGGAGTACAAAGTGGATGATAGTGCATTTTTGTCCCTTTTATACCATGCAGAGGCTTCTCCGAACTTGACTGTTGTTGATAATAAGCAATGGATTTACATCTATTCATTGTGACGTGCTGAATTACTGTGTGGGTTTGTTTATCATGAAGCACCATTGACATGGTATTTGCCCTGTGCCAGTCAGAGGAGAAAGCTGCAGAATATCTAATCCCCCTGTCAACATTATTTAAAGTGTTTAACTCTGTTGTCTGGTGCTTTGATGTTAGTCAAATTTGATTGTTAGTCAAATTAATTAACCTTGTACATTATTTCTGTGACAATGTGTAGGCCCATGCCTACAGACTAATCAGAACCTATAATGGTAACAGATTTGTATGCTTGCCCCTACATCATTTCCTGTGTGCTGGAGTGCAAACATGTTGCTGCTTGTAATTCCATAGCAGACAGCACGTGATACCAGGCGTGTTAATCTCTGCCAGGTCAAGGCCAAAAGCAAATCCCAACAAAGTGCTCCATTGTACGCCTATGATTCATTATTTGTTGCCCTTTCTGAGATGGACCTGTGACATTTATGGAATTCCTTTGCCCATGCTGCTTTCCTTATTTAGCCTCTGTATTAAGATGGAGAAAACCAAAATCCTATTTACTCACCAGAAACTCATCACTTCCATCACCACTGGAAATAAAAGTGAACAACCAAGTAAATAACGTTGTGTTCTTTTGCTACCTTGATAGCACTATAACTAATCATACCACACTGCCAAAGAGCTTTCTCTTTTATACAGTTAGTTGTATCAGTTTTTGGTCATTGGGTGGTTAAGGTGCCCACAAATCTGAAGTTGTTCTCCATGCTTACTTACTTGTTAGCAAATTTTCTTTTTAATCTAGAACCTTGGCTGCCAAGAATTGCACAACATATTGAGAAATAATTGGCCTGACAAAATCATCAATGACAATGTATTGTCATTAGCAGAATAGCATGGAGTCAAATGACCTGGTTGACCAAGTGTGACATCAGAGAACCCTGGTAAAACTGAGATCAATGACTGGGATCATAATTTACACAAAAGCAAATGGTTGAGGTGAGTGGAGGTTAATCACCCCAGCCCCAGGATATCACAGCAGGCACTCCTCAGCACAGTGTCCTAGGGTCTACTGTCTTCTCCTGCTTCAGCAATAATTTTTCTTCTGTCATAAGATCTGAAGTGGGATGTTGTACAATATCTCAAATCCAGTTTTAGCTCCTCAGAAAATGAAGCAATCAATGCCTACATGTGGAAAGGCCAAGGAAATATTGAGGCATGTGCTGATAAGGTGCAACTTGCATCATGTAAGTGCCTAATAATGACCATCTTCTACAAGAAAGAATCTAAGCATTTAGCCTTGTCAATCATGATGGCATTAAATGTCAATTCCTTAGCATCAGCATCCTGGAGGGTCACCATGACCATTAACTATAAGATATGTATTGTACTAAAGAATAGGTCAGAGACTGGATACCCATTGAGGAGTGACTCACCTTCTGACACCCTAAAGCATTTTCAGCACATACAAAATAGAGGTCAGGAATATGACAGAACAGTCTCCACTTGTCTGGATGAGTGCAGCTCCAGCAACACTAGGAAGCTTGACATCATCCAGGACAAAACAGTCACTTGATTTGCATCCAATCCAATATCCTAAACTTTCATTTCCCCCACCTCTGCACTATGTGTCATTTACAAAATGCATTGCAGTTGTTTGCCTGGGCTGCTCTGACACTTCCCAAACTCTTGCCTTCTGCCACCAAGTTCAAGAGCAGCAGGCACATGGGAATGCCACCACATGCAGAATCTCTTTGCTTGGAAATGTATCTGTTTTCCTTCATCATCAGTGGGTCTAAATCCTGGAACTGCCCACTGACAGCATTGTGGGAGGGCCTTCAGCAGAAGGACTGCAGTGATTCAAGAAAGTGGTCCATCACTGCCTTCTGAAGGCCAATTATGGATGAGCAAGAATTGCTGACCTTAACTGAATCCTGTCAAGTAATTTAAGAAAAAGTAGCCTGACTTGAGCTATGAGTTCCAATCTAACATCAACACTTGGAAGTCAAAATGAGGATGGAATGGGCCTTGGGCAGTAACAAGATAAGCAATAACAGATTGATTGACCATTTTACTCCCTTTAAGGATAATGGAAAAGGAAATTGAGCAAAGCATAAAGCAGGTTACCAATTTGCTTTTAAATATTTGATACTGCTACCCAAGACTGTTTTCATTCCATGTATCTTCAGGGATAACTTTCCTTTTTCTTTGAATTAAAATTGTCACTATAGATTCTGTGGGAGAACAGTCAATTCCTGCTGGCTGACTTGGTGTATTTAAATTCTTAAACAGCACTGAATCACTTCACATTCTTTTACAGCCTCAATTTTGGGGAATTTCCCTCTGTCGAGGTGTGTGTCCCAGGGAAGCAGCTACCATGAATTGAACATTGGCAGCTTGCAATTTCATCCAATTAAACAAAATGATTGGAAAATCATGGCTGGGGTTGCATAGTTTAAGAATATGCATTCCCAGCAGGCACAGAACAGCTCTGGTAACACTAAAGTGAAAAATCTCCTTGGATTTCTAACGGGGAACTATAGGAATAGCCTTTCTTATTTAACCAGATGTTAAAGCAGATGTGACCAATTCAATGAACCATCCCTCCAATAGAGAATTCAATCTGCCATCTCTATTTAGTTTCTCTTTTCCTCTTTTGACACCAGTTCTCCATTTTATACAGTGATCCAAACAAGCACCAAGCCTACACTACAGCCACTCTGTCCTCCTCCTTATGACAGCAAGAGGCCCTGTTAGTGGACTGCCACTGAGCTGTGGGTGTCAGGTGAATGCTTCATCCCTCCCCATTTGGAAGGAGGATAAATCAGTAGCCAGCAAGGCAGTCTGAGTGGAAACGATGACCATAGGGCTGGGGTGTACAGTAAACAGACCACTAACTGACATTTTGGGAGCCCTGAAAGATCTTTCTTTCTCTTTCTATAAAGCTTTCTGACAATTTTTGAGCTTCTTCCAGCCTTAGTGACTGTTAGTGAGCTGCCTCACCACCTGACACAATTGGACAAAATCTGCACAGCACAAACCCTTACACAGCCTGCACTTGCATAATGAGGGTCACATATTGCTTAATCAGGCTGTTTTAAGTGAGCAGAGAGTTTCCCTGCCTATAGCTACACCTGAAATTGAACTTTGGAGATTTAAGGTTTGGAAATTGCCTCAGGCAATTTTCTATAATGACCAAATAAACAGTAATTGAAAATGCCTCTCTGCCCACATCCCAGTTATGGAGTCATAGATTCATAAAGTCATATAACATGGAAAGAGGCCCTTTGGCCCACTTGAGTCCATGCCAACCATCAACCACCTATTTACACCAATCCTACATTAGTCCCATTTTATGCTCCCAACGTTCCCATCAACACCACCCAAGGTTCTGCCACTCATCTACACAAGGGGGGGGCAATAGTTGGATTAGGGTTTCATGTTCCATGGTCATTCTTCCTTTCTTAAACTGTGGAGTAAGATTTAATGTTTGACAATAGTGATGTCAAAGTATCTTCTGAGGCTGTTGTGATCCAAGGTGACAGGGAGCAGAAGGCCTAGCTGATAATCCAAACCTGGCTGTTGGGCCATGGAGACCAAGTACCCCAACTGGTGGAACCTAGGCCCTTTTGAGCTTGTATTCACAGCTACCCAGTGTCATGATCAGCTGAAATGTATCTTACCATTGTTCCACATCCACCTAGATTGCATTATTTTTAATTGTAATACAATATTAAATAATATCATCATAATTTAGTGCTTGATTTCTCAAACCCAACATTAATTTTGTGAAGGCACTAAAGCAATCTAATATTTTTTTTACATGTAAGTATTATAATAACGAAAAGCATTAAGTCCTGGAGATACCTAGAAGTTCAGACAGTATCTGTGGAGAGAGAAACTAATTCTGTGTCAATGTTTCAGATTTGGCTTTTCTTTGTTTCTTTTTTATTACAATAATACTTGGTTTCTTACATAGAAGTTATGAAATTTTTGGTTTGGCAATTGGACAGAAATAGTGTGCACAAATTAATTTCATACTTAATTAAGAATCTTTGCAGTGACAAAAACGTGGTTATTAGCAGAGACAATGTAGTTTCAAATTCACTGCACAGTATTGAATACCATTTCCATGAGAATGGCTTTGCAAATTGAAAACTATGTATGGAATTTGTGCAAAAAGAAATAAAACACATGGTCTTTTGTTCTTTTTATATAACAATGAATTAAACACTTTTTATGCATAACTATTTCAAATAACAACACGTTAGTCAGATTACTCAGAGTTTTACACAATCCTAGATATTTGGATTTACATTCTCAAATCTTTGCTATTGCATAAACATTGTGGTGTGGCAACCACATATATCTTGCATTCTTTACACATCATACATTTTCATGTCAGATTGAGTAAATCCAAACTCAGTTTCTGTGCACTCAAGTCATTTTCAACACTCCATAGCAAATGAAGTTGTGTCAGGAAGATTGCCTTGGGGGTGGAATGCAAAAATTCTACTTAGTTAATCGTGTGTCCTGTCACCTAGGTGGAATCAGATTTATTATAACAGTGAAAACAAATCATGATTTCTCCTTAGTTATTCCAGACCTAAAGGACTTTGTGCTGTCAGAACAGAGTTGGTTTTAGAGTTTGACCACCCCGAGGTCCTAGTGCTGGCCCAGTAAAGGCGTACTGGCTGGCTACGTGGAAAGGAGTTAAGCTTATAAGGAAGAAGAACTAACATGTTTGCAGGAGTTCTCATAGCTCCAGGCTCTCCAAAAGTGCTTTAAAGGAAATTAAGTACTTTCTGAGATTATTGTAATGAAAGAAATTTATGTACAGCAACACTCTAAAATGGGGTATTCAGATAATCATCCATTTTCAACAGTTGTTTGAGGGATATATGTCAGCTAGGATCACAGGGAGTACTCTTTTACTCTTTACTATTGTGTTGTGTACATTCGGCTGAGAGAACAGAAAGTGCCCAGTCTAAGCTGAACTGAAGTACTGTAACACTCCAAAATAATATTCCAAAGACGTATGGGTTAGTAGGTTAACATGGGTGTAATTGGGGAGTACAGGCTTGTTGGGCCAGTAGGGCCTGTTACCGAACTATATAAATAAAGTTTTAAAACAAGTTTAGAAAGGAAACACTGTTTCAGTACTGTACAGTCTAGATTTTATGCGGAAGTTTTTGGAGTGACACTTTCATCAGTAAGCTCCTAACCGGGAAATGGGAGCCATTGTAGCTAGTAGTTGGTCATGAATCAGTGATATAATTGGATACAATTCAGTGGACAGAGGGCTGAAGTTATGTAATATTCCATTGGAGGTGGGAGCAAGAGGTGTCATGGTTCTGAGTGCTGGCCCTCAATTCGGCTCCATTGATCGTGCCTTGTTGGGCAGCACATGGATTCCATGCAGTATTAATTGCTTAACGACACACACCTGAGCCCCATCAAGGGCCTAGCACTATTTGCCAGAGTATTGGTCAACCTTTGGGTATACTTTGTCTCCTGGCTGCTTAGAGTTGTCGATTCTCGAGCAGTCCTGGTTTCACTGTTCCTCTTTGGATATCCAGTTTTTGTGTTGGGACTCCATCTCAGAGCCCTGAGGCAAGATTCCTTCCTGTTGCTGCCTGTGTTTGGTTCTGAGGAAGCATCCTGACTCCATTCTTGTACCAGTGTGCTGCATTTGGGTCCTCTGCGAGCTCGACGTCGTGACAAGAAGGACAGCGTGTTGGGTCTAGAATTCAAAGATTCAATAGAAGTGTGGCACTAAAATGTGGATGGAGGTGGTGGATATTACCTTAAATCCCAGGATTCTATTGTGCCCTGGGAAGAAATTTAATGGCCTCACCAGAGAAGCTAAACTGAAATCTGTTTCCTCCTACTCCTTCCTTCTTTCCTGTCACATTATTTGTGCAATAGTCCTTCACAGATTACATTTACACAGCCAGACTGTGTTAAAATAGAATTGGGCAGATGTAGATAGAAATGATGTGGACAGATATGGGCAAAATGTGGCCATATGGGACTAGCTAGGATAAACATCTTGTCAGCATAGACAATTTGGGCCGAAGGGCCTATTTCTGTGCTGTATAACTCTATGATTCCATGGAAGTCAACCATGTTTCAGAATCACATCTATTTGTCAGTCTTAAAACACAGATATTGGGCCATCTGATTTAAATGATCCTACTCTCTTGGAGAATCTGAGAGACTTGGCCAATGTAACACAAGATGATGGTGTCACCATGGATATCTGCAGCCATCCCTCTATAAGTGGCATTGACAACAAAGATTAGCCATGACCTTATTGAATGGTGGAATATTGAATTTTATGTTTTATGTTCTATGTTCTAACAGATTTTCTGTCAGGAAAAAAAAAGAATAAACACTATTTTTGATGCCACCTCTGTTGGTTTTCATCTCATGCTGATCAGAAGGCACTCAGATCCAGGATCCAGAACTATTGGTACAGTTAGGATTTGCAATCAGATTTTTTTTTCCTCTCTGTGACCATCACAACAGATCTATTGAATGCCTTTTCATATCAGTGATGTAGTACATGACCAGGGTCTCCAATCAGCTGCCATGGTGATTCAGCCTATGGAACAGACCTCCTGGAACACAGAAACACAAAGGTGATTGTCCCTTTTCTTGCAGGAGGCTCACAATATTTTCAGCGTAATTGGCATCCGTCACCTTCTGGTGATACTTTGGTCCACCAGGATAAGAATGGGTCACAGAAGCATAGGTGAATGGCATTGTAGTAAATGTGAATCAATTGTTGGAAATATATTTGTGCATGGTGATATGACAGAGGGAACTTAACAGCTGCTGTATTGAATGGGTTGCATCTTTTCAATTCCTCTAAGTAAACTACACCAAAATTCCATGAAATGTGGGTCCTTCCTCATTCCCTCCTCAATCTCAGTGAGATTGAAGCACAGATTCTGGATGCCTGAAGTTAAATATTTGAGGCCAAAATGAAATGAGCATTAATTAAAACAAAATGCTCAAAAAACTCAGTGGGTCAGGAAGCATCTGTGGAATCTTTTCCCAGAATGGAGCTGCCCTAATGGTGAGTCTGTTTCATTCTGGATAGCCAGCTCTTTGTGTTACCTTAACAGTAAGTCTGAAAGGAATTTACCAGGAAAATTGTAAATTTTACAGAAACGTTTTCAGATGAAATGAAGCCAGGAGAAACTGCACTGTTCCTCCTAATTTGTTAGTATGCCAAAATATTGTCATTAATCCCTACAACTTTTCCTCTCAGATATTTCCCCTTCCACCTCGACCTACAGCAGTGTTATCCATTTCCCATCAAGGTTCAGTAATGAATTTTCTTTAAACTGGATGGGATTTAATGACTGGAGAATAATTTAGTGCAGTTAATCACCTCTTAGTTATTATAGGATCTTTTGCCAGCATGAGTTCTCTCATTTTTGTTTGTGTTGCAATTGAGCGATGAAATATCATTTTTTAACTCTGCTTTCATTGTTTATACTCTGAACTTGTAGAGGGTGTAAGCAAATTAACATTATGATGACCATTATATAGGTTGTATCTTTCTTTTACCCACAGGCTGGTATCTTTGAAGATGACTTCTATGATGGGGCTTGGTGTGCTGGCAGGAATGATTATTCACAATGGTTTGAAATGGATGCCAGAAGACTAACTAAATTCACTGGAGTTATAACACAGGGAAGAAACTCACTTTGGTCGTAAGTAAGGCTACCTACTTTGGAACAAAGATGGTTTCAGAGCATCATGTCATTTACTTCTGTAAGAGTGAGATTGATGCACAGATTTTGAGTGCCTAAAATTAAACATTAGAGGCTGAATTGCAATAAATATTAATAATAGTTACAAAAAACAAAAAAGTGCTAGAAGAACTCAGCAGGTCAGGCAGCATCTGTGGAAAGAGAATATTTCAGGTCCAGGACCCTTCATCAGAACTCAGAGAACAAGAAGCAAGTTAGTCCAGGCAACAAAGAGTTGGGTGGGGAGGGCAATGGGTGGAACAAGGGAAATTTCCCTGATAGGGTGAAATAATGCAAGATCTAGCCATAATGACTGGTTGCATTTCCCTTTAGATTAAAAAAAAAGTTCCATCTTTCTATTCTCCATAAGATAATAAGACTTATTTTCTTCAATATGTCACAGTCCAACCAATAACTCCTGCCTTTTTCTTCACCATCTCCACACTTTGCCCTCGTCATCTCTTCCGATCTCAGTCTCACTGTCTGCTCTGATCTCTGAACACCCACATCTCACCTCTTGCTAAAGCTGTTTCCGACCAGCTTTAGTTTGTAGCATCTACTGCCTT
>JARFYF010000012.1:20550657-20561354 GCA_030265395.1 Rhina ancylostomus | reverse complement strand
ATTGTTAACTTTCCCAGCCATTTATTCTTTTCAACCGCTATTAAATAAAGCCTTCTAAAAGCTTTCCAAATATACCTCTGGTCATGGTCATTCATGAGATCTTTGATTTAAATTTTTATTTTTATTTTTATTTACAGCGTGGTAACAGGTCCTATCGGCCCAATGAATCCACGCCGCCCATTTTTTTAAACCCCAAATTAACCTACCCGTACGTCTTTTAGAGTGTGGGAGGAAACTGGAGCACCCGGAGGAAACATACACAGACACGGGAGAACGTACAAGCTCCTTACAGACAGCAAAGGGAACCGAACCCCGATCGCTGGCGCTGTAATAGCGTTGCGCTAACCGCTAGGCTACTGTGCCGCCACAAAAAGGGAGATACTTTCTTGCTGATTCATTTGATATATTTGCACTTGCAACCAATTATATGATAGGACAATAAATAAAAATGTATAATCTTTGATATCTTGTGATGCAGTTTGCAAATTCAGGATAATGGGATATCTGATTGCTGAATTAAAAACATTTATTGCAGAACACAAACATTAATATCTCATAAAATGTTCACCTTGGCATTTCTCTGCATCATACGGGTTTGATGACTGGCACGTGTTACCTTTCATCTCCCATTATCTAGAGTCTCTCTTTACTATATAACTGGGTGCATTATATTCATCTGTCAAAAGTAGAGGAATAATACATTATTAATATAAAATACTGATTGTTAGTCCACTTTTGAGTCCTAAGGTATCAAAACCTGTGATAGGTAGCAGAAAGACCACAAAATGGCTGGTGCATGAGGTTCAAAAATGCACATTAGCAGCTTTTCAGTTAAGATTGTTTAACATTCATTGGTAACTAGAATAAAGGCAGCTTTGTTCTGAATTTGGATACATTATATTAAAACTTAATGCTTGATCCTGACATTGGATGCCCTGATAGTAGACAGACATTATTGTACATTGAATCAACATGAATTTTGAACCTTTCAGGCAAGTGTAGTTAATATGCTAGTGCTTGTAATGCAAATATCCTCAGTGATAGAGCAATGAATTTAAAATATCAGGCTTCAAAATTACTGTGACACTTAGAACAAAGGAGCCAGTTTATGTAGCCATCCAATTAAGATTTCATGAAAGGTGATGCAACTCTGCTGAATATGTATAGTAGGCATTGTTTCCTAGTCATGATTAGCTGGAGAAACAAAACACAAAATGGGAGTTTTGGAATGGGATGTTTGTCAATCAAATGAGATCAATAATTAAACCAAAGAAAGGCAAATAATTGCTGAGATGCACACAATACACAGATCTCCCAGTTTTATATTTATAAATTCTAATCAGGCAATTTATATTCCATATACCCAAAATTTTAGCTGTAGAGATAGAATAAATCTTTTTTTACAATAAAATGAAGACTGCAAAGAGGACTCATTAAACCAACTTGAAAGACAAATGGATCAAGGGGAAAACAGATATGACACAACAAGTAGTCAGTGATAGATGTAAATGAAGTTGAACAGATGTGTTGTGGGTTTCCATATAAAGGGACAATTTTTCTGTCTGGGTACCAGTGCTATTGTCACACATACTGCATTTCTCCAGTGTAGTCCCAAAGTCCAGCATAGGAAGGGGCTTAAGTTGACAGTAGCAGTTTCCGCCAGCTCCTCTGCCGGCTGCCCCTGCCATTGTACTGATGAACTCCCCATGGAGTTCAAGAACTTGAGCTTCTGCAGACTTCCCTGTCTAGGGTGGGAAAGCTGCCTGTTGCCCTTGTGCCAGGTCAAGTTCTGCAGCCACATTAAAGCCCAAAGGAAGAGATAGCTGCTGAGAGAATGGTGTCAATACTTTTATTTCATTTAATTCAGTTAGTCTCAAGGTATTTAGGAGTGTGTTTTTTAACCATTGAATTTAATGATAATCAGTAATATTATGATCTTTTATTTATATCTATTCAATACTTATTCAAAAACCCCAGGCTCAGATAGCCCAGGAGCCTGAAAAGTAGGGTGTCACTGACTGAATCATTCATCAAGTGCAGCTGGGAGAAGCTATGCACTGCATTACTCTGTGCTGGCTCATGCTGATGTACTGGGAGCAGGACTCCTAATGAAAAGTGATAGCATGGTCCAATGGGTGGTAGGAGAGCTCTCAGAGTCAGTGGAAGATCTGCCCCAGTGTTCACTTTATGAATATTAAAATATTCTCACAGGAACCAAGGTGGCACTCCAGCTGACAATTCAGAGGAGTCATTTTGATTACTAAATAAACGTGACACTTTACTAATGACTGTTGTCACGTATTGCATATTTTTCAGAAGTACGAAATTTGAATATAATCAACACCTTCATTATTCTGACTCATTCAATCACCTTATGAAACAGTTAGACTTTTTCCAGTTCATCAGTTCAAAACTGACATCCATATTGGGATAATGTTTTATATGCCCTGGGGTTTAGAGGAAGATGTCAAATGATCTCATTGTTGTTCAAAGCCAAAGGGGTTTTCTAATCTTTCTAGTCTTTCAAGTTAAACTATTCATTCAATGAATATTCAACAGATCTAGTATCAACCTGTCATGAAAATTTCATTGTTGCATTCTAAGTTCTGTGTGTCAAAAAATTTTTACAGATTCAGACTGTAACATGTTAATTGTTTCAGCACTGAAGTTATCGTGTGATTTGCAGTACAAGTTCTAACATTCTCTGTCTCAAAGCTGCAGTAATTCCAAAGAATTGATGAAGCAAAGTTTCATGATTGCTCTTTGCTCTACAGTCTGCAGTGAGGTGACATTTCTTTTTAATAATAGGTTACTTTGCACTAGAGTTCTAACCTTTCACAGACAAAAATATAGAAATCCCTAGGCAAATATAAATCTAAGTGGTTATGGTAAAGATGCATTAAAATCAGTGAAAAGCATGTCTAATGTTTGGAACAAATTAATTTGACACAATAAATATTTTCATTGTTTAACATTGATTTAATTTAATAAAATTCCAATAAATATATTTTTGCAAATTCAAACAACATTGCCATATATTAAAAAATAGAATACAGTATCTAATATTTCTTTATGCATACACAGAATCACTTGTAACATCACAGATGTAACATACATCATATTGTGTTAAACACTTTCCAGCCTGGATCTTGTTGGCAGTTCAGGTTTGTTCACTATTTCAATGTGCCCTTTTGATGAATGCATTGCCACACTGGCATTGCAATGTTAGCAATAGATTCAGCTGCTACAGTCACAAGCAGGCTTTCAAATGCATTGGTCGCTATGAACGAGGTCATTTTTCAGCAGTGTGGGCTGAAAAAACATTAAGCTGCAGATATAACTTGGACAACCACTCAAGAAGCTCTGCCATGGGTAAAATGCACCACTCCACATAAACTTTTCACAAACAGAAACACAGTCAAATTTTTATGACAAATGCATCAGCTAATTGGCCAAATAATGAGACAAAAACATTACCCTACGTGAGCTGTATTTGTCATAAATCTTTAAAAAAATTTTTAAAGTTGGAAATAACTCATGAAATCTAAAGCCGTACATGAAACATAATGAAAAAAACTCAGAGGAATATTTGATTAAGTCTCAAAGTTCTGAAATTAAGCAGATTTAGTGGTAAAAGAAAATCTGTTTAACAACTTACATTGGATAATCAATGATCATTATGTTTTGCTCCAACAACATGCCAATAGAATGAAAATCCATTCATTAAGTATACAAAACCTCCAGTGAACTTTTATTGTCTCACTGCATGTAAAGGTTTCCACAGGCACTATTCAAACACTAGGCTTCAGAAAACTTCTTGCTATTGTAATTGTATTTTTTTGTTTATTTATTCCAGGAGAATAAGTGGAGTGATGGGATTGATCTGAGAGCCAGCAGAGACTCAGTAGGCTGAATGGTGTCCTTCCATGTCATAGGAAAATATGGAATATAATAGTCGCATCACATGAGGGAAGCATTAATGATCCAGAAACAATTACTTAACATTGGAAAAAACATTCAAGTCACACCAAATATAACTGAGATTCACAATGCTTATTAGCTTGAAGATCACTGAAAGAGAATTCAATATTTCTGTATAAACTAGAAGATTACATAATTATCATGTTTAGTTCAAGAACATTGTGAACCGCTGTGTGACTGCAGTCCATTAATAAATTGGGCAGGTTTGCTGATTTGCTCTGCCATTGTGTGGTCCCAAACTACTATTCCTTGCACAGCAAGCTGTACTTTCAGAAGAAGCTGCTGAGATAGTACAACTAAAAAAAAAATGAGGATTGGAAATAAGTATAGAGGGGAAAAAATACCAGTGATGTGGGTCTTCTAACTCTATCTTTGTTTCATGCTTAATTATGATTTGTAAATTAATATTCCCAGAATTAAGAAGGAAACTGTATACTTAGCCTTCAAATTAAGGTCTACAGTGAGAGTTAATGTATATTTTTCTCCCCAGATCTTGTGAGAGCAATGACTAATGACAGATAGTTATGCTCTGATTACTCAGTGGAGTTACAGATTCTAATTGAATGTGTAACATTAATCAATTATTGCACAGAATTGCAAATCTAGTGCATTTCACAGAAGCAATGCACTTGATACCATATTATTGTATTATCAATAACACTAGGAATAGATGAATATAAAATCATGCGACAGCTGCAGAACTTCTATCAATGCAGTTCAATTCAATAAAATCACCATACTTAAATGAAACCTAATGAGAAATGCAGTCAGCAAACTTAGCTCCTTATTCATCTAGTAGATTCCCCTTTTATTGAAGAATTACAGCATTGCAGCCAAATGTCTCTGTCAACTGGATACAAAGCAGAGAACTCTTAATGTATTTGATTGTGTTCCTTATGCCATAAACCTTTACTGGTCTACCTACAAAAAGGTAGGATCAACCTTCACTGCTTTGCCATTAACTGAAGAAGGCAGTACTTTTATTCATCATTCGTTTATTCCAATGAAGAACTTATTTAAGAAGAAAATTGGTAATCTGTAATTGGTAAAAGTCAATCTGTAGAGAGATCAACCCAGCAGCACTTAATAGTTATCAAAGTTCAAGAAGGTGTGCTACTAGATGGCAGCAGTCTCTATCTTTTTCAATGGTATGTTGGATTGTTAGATATTTCTGGCTCCACTTTCAACAACTCAGGTGTACTGTAAACAAAATGTGTGGCAAACATTGGGATAAATGCAAATACTGATAAATTTTAACCCGTAATGTGCCAATCAATGAAATGACAGAAGTTTGACTCAGGGCTTTGAAACCTAATGCGGTTGGGTAAAAATTGAAATTGGTCAATTGCTTTCCAATTGCAGTGGCGATGAAACTTGCTGACTGATTTTTCAATACTATTGCTGTGCAATTAAAAAACTGACAAACAATATGATTGACACTGTGAATAAATCTTGTATTCTGCTTTATTTCACAATAGTCAAGTTTACAGATGTTATTGAGTCTCTATTTATGCAATTGGTTGCATAGATGTACTAAACTTTGGTTGAATATTGTAAGGGACAAAAAGTTCCTCTTTAAATCATTTTGCTTTAAAATTTTGACTGCAAGATTTATGGAAACTGTAATAAAATAATAGTTTTAATCATAAAGTCAGTCAAGTATGGCAGCTGTTATATTTTGACTCTATCTTCATTGCAAGTGACCTCTATTCCTAATAAAATTTTGACTATTTAAATATTTTTTGATTGGCTTTCTCCTTCCACTTGATTGAAGAGCATTGCTGTTGATTTATTTTTTCACCCATGACAAGATCATGTGAGATTATGACGATTGAACAGATTACATCATGAATCAATAATGAGAAATGTGTATGCAAAAAAGTCCAAATCGTTTAATGGTAAGCTTCTTTAAACCTTAGCTCCTTAAGTATTAGTTGTGGTAAAGTTTGTACCCGGAGTCAAACAGCTGAAGGTTCGCATCACTTGCCAGAGCCTTCAGCACAAAACTCAGGCTGTCACTCTGGTAGGGGAAGGGTAGAATAATGTGGTGGTGGGGGCTGCTGCACTCTTGGAAGTACTGTCATCTAATACAAGAAGTCAATTGAGATGAAGCCCTCTTTTCCTTCTAAAATAGACCTCAATAGACCTCAAAGCTTCTATCCTAATAGACTGTAGATGGAGACTTGTGCTGTCCTTGTCATTGTTTATGGAAGCTGCCTGCAAATGGGTTCCCCCATTTCCAGCATTACTACATGGCAACAATTGTTCTTCATTCATTGTAAAATGCTTTGGGATTATTTTAAAAGTGTTTTTTTTAAATTCTGAAATGTTTGACCTAATTTCAAAAAGCAATTTTTAACTCATTTTGAAGACACAAGAATTTTGCGTATGTGCTACTAAATCCATACTATGCCCCTTGATTTGGACAGTGTAATAAATAGGAAGCTATATTCACAGAGAAGAAATCAATAACATGCTTACAGAAACAATATGGGTCTGAAACTGAAGCACAACAATAGAAAAGCTTCATTACGAGTGGGAAGATTATGGAATGGATTTACTTCCTCAAATCTCATTTGAGAAACTCAGTGTTTGACACTTGAATGCAAAGCTGTAGAGAGTATTGTGTTGATAGAAGTGCTGCCTTTCAAATGAGGCTTTAAACTGAGGTAACATATTAAACAAATATAAAACCTCTAGGAGTTAAACTCCCAATTCAATCTACCAAAACAGATCATCTGACCATTATCACAATGCTGTTTTAGGGAGTTCATTGCACACATTTACATCTACATCAATGACTATACTTCAAAAAATTTCATTGACTGTAAAGCATTTTTGGAAGATATAAGGCCTTTTAAGAGCCTATATAAATCCAAACCTTTACCTCTTCTTTTCATGTATGTAGGTAACATCCATGTATTCTTGGGGTAGCTTCGGGGACCACCGCTAGGCTGAAGCTGCTGGGATCTTAGGATTAGTTAGGACGAGGGAAATTGGTGGTTAGGCACACGGCAAATAGTTGGCCTTGTCTTGGGAGAGCACAAAAGGCCAGCAGCTGGAGAATGGGGAAACACAGCAAAGAGCAATGGGATTTGAAGAGGGAAAGTTGGGATGGAGAGGGAAAGGGAAGATGCAGGGAACGGAGTGAGTTCTGCAGGGTGTGCAGTGGAGGGGGCTGAGAGGGTAGGTGATGAATGAAGGGGAGTAGGTAAAGTGGGGAAGGGATGTATCATCAGTGTGCTTCTACATATGTGCATCCATGTATATGTGTGAGCTAGGTTCTCACAACACAGCCAAAGGCCCAATCACCTTGTCCTCCTTGCCACTGGATCAAGATCTTACTGTCTTATCTTTGTGGTAAGTGGTGTGTATCTTCTAGTCCTCAAATCGTCAGAGTGGAAACAAGTCATTTCCAAACCCAATATAACACCACGGAAACAGCAGAAAAAGGATGCTGGCCAAGAAAAATGTACGGAATAATACCCTTTCTTTACCCAGTGAGTTCATGCACTCAAACTATCAGCATCCATTTGCATCTGAAACAAATGAACAGCTGATCCACAATAATCAATTACTGAAGCTTGAGTATACAGTAATTTATTCTACATTGTAGCCAAATAGGTGAGCTAATGTTAATGTCATTAATCTTTAGGAGCACAAGTCCAAGTGCTCAGTTGCAGTTTATACCTAATTCATGCTGACTGATCAATTCAAACTTTCTCAATGGCATGGAATTTTTCTTCCTCTTCATATGTCAACATAGCTACATTGTTACAATACCCTGATGAAACAGGATCTGATGAAAGATCATCGACCTGAATGTTAACTCTGGTTCTCTCTCTACAGATGCTACCTGACTTGCTAAGTATCTTCAAACTTTTCTGTTTTGTTTTTACACTGTACAATGTCACAAAGTGGATGGTTTCAATTAATGTAAGAAAAGTAAATAATTCCTACCTGAATCTAACACTTTTGGCTTTTCAGTTTGAACCAAACAGCTAACTTTTCACATCCTAATAGATGGCCGGAAGTACATTGTCCCTGATGTTTTCGATAGAAATACCCCCAAAAGAAAAGGATTTGCAATGTAATTTTACCACGGAGTATTTTATAAGATTGTAAGTCTTCAAATAATTCATTGCTGTGACATCTTTCCTCAATAACACCACATTGATCCTATTCCTTTGATTGTACTTTAGACAGATCATTTTTATACTGTTAAACTATTACTGTATTCACACTGACTTTCCTGGGGGCTGAAGAGAAGCTTATTTAAAAAAGAATCCTAACTATACTGGATTTATGTTTTATTTTGAGACACTATCTTTATGGCCACTGCAGTTAATATTTTATTAGCTATTTAGAGAGCTGTGGGAATTTGATGGGTTATTCTTTACATCTCTGCTCTCTGGCTTGAAAAGTAAATTCCATCCTTATAGAATTCAAATCATTTTTAAATACTTTGTTTGAAATGAGAGAAAAATATAAATTATCTGACAGTAGTTGTTCTAGCTTTATTGATTATAAATGTAATTTTGCAAACTCCAATTAACCTCTCGAAGTTTGTATAGTAAGGACCTTGGCAAGTTTAGAAACAGGCCTGGGATTAGTTTATTTTAATCATAATAAAGGCAGAAATGCTGAAGCACTGAGCAGTTCAGGCAGCATCTGTGGAATGAGAAAGAATTAACGTTTCAAGTCAGAATCTGAAGCATCAACAGTTTCTCTTCCCACAGATGCTGCCTGATATGCTCAGAGTTTCCAATAGTTTCTGATTTTATTACACATTTTCAGCATCTGAATTCTTTTTGATTTTCGATTTTATCTAATTGTATTATAATGAAAATATTTGTGTTTTCATGTATAGTACATCAACCAAAAGAAACATAACCTTTGCAGAGAAGATATGGTTTTATTAGCAAATCAAAAACTTAGCTAGTACCTTAAGGGTTTAAATTTTACAAATAAGGAGTCTGAAAATGGGATTTTGAAGAGATTTGATTCAATTTCCATGCTGGACTGAAGCCTTTGTTCAATATCTGCAGTCTGTGACACTCAATTGATTAGGCCAGTCTAATCAATACATTACTATCATTTGCAACTGCAAGCTCAAGAACTGAACTTTATCAGTAGGAAATTATAATGCTGGATCTCATCTGAAATCTTTCAGCTGAATACAACCCATTCGGGTGCATGGGCATGGGGTGACAGGGATGTAGGGGCCCTACTGGCCACCCTCCAAGAACAGATAGATATAAGATTCAGCCAGTAGACCACATCACAGTAGTCTCACAAACAGCTAGGGGTTGGTGGAAAATTGGGGGGAGCAAGTTTAAGTGTGGGAAGTTCTGTGTTGTTATTGTGGGGGGCGGGGACAGTGGGGTGCTCCTATTCCTCCTAGTCCAACAAGAAAAATTAGCACAATATGACTTTTGAAATAAAGTCATTGATCTGAACAATAACCCTCTTCCTCCCTCCAATGGTGCAGCCTGATTTGCTGATAACTTCCAAGGCTCTTTTTTCATTTCACATTTCAGCATCTTCGGTATTTTCCTTTTGTCCTCTTGGCCCAGCAGGAAACAAACTACCTCTTCCCATTAAGGCTATTTATTAAAAAATTAAGTGGAATTCAAGTGATGTTTTTGGGTTCTAGTCTATATTTGTCAAGGAGTATTTTGTTTTCAGCTGTTCGTTCTTCACTGAATAAAATGTTTGTCTCATGGAACAAGTATTACTTTAAGACAACTGGAATTAGTCAGGGACTATAGACCAATATTTAAATTGTGATTTATGGACACTGGATTAATTGTATTTATTTACATCATTAAAGATCAGCACCTAGCAGCCCCAGAGCAGTTAAGTATCTTGGGTTATTTTAATTGGTCATACACCTGCTGAATTTCTGCCAGGTGCATAGAGTTAAAATTGCTCACATAAAATATTGAATATAGAACCTTTGTAATTCATTAATTTTTGAGCTATTGTTACATTTCAATCAATAATAATATGTTTCTTTTGGTACAGAATTTCGTTATGAACCCTGTGGTTATCAATGCAGCCTCAAGATATAATGCAAAGTTATTGTACATTTAGTTTCTGATGCTTTCTAAAAGCTGCTAGAATTGCTTTCATCAGCAAAAAAAGAGATTGAAAGCCCAGTGACAATTGAAGAATAAAGTCAGCAATATCAACCTGATTTGAGATTTTTAACTTCAACTTGCTTTCGTTGATTTCCCATACTAACTGTAGGAGTATTTCAAGGGAAAATCTTTATACGCCCATGGTGAACAATCCATTTTACTTTGGAGACTGAGCTCTTCAGCAAACATAACAATGCTGTAGTTTCTCACAGAAAAATTACATCTCTTGAAATAGTCAAAAGTTCATCCATTGGAATAAATGATGGATATACGTTGTTCATTTCAAGGCATTTATATCTCACAGTAGACAAACTCATAAACCACTAATTTTCACCTAAACAGCTTTAACTTTTTGAAAAATTGATATTAATATGTATCTCCCTCATTTTGGATGCTTTGGTAATCTGTAACGTAGCTTATTTTCTGCAGATTGACTGACTGACCTGTCTGGTGTGGGAACAAACACTTCAGGAAATTTCTAGCAGTGGAACTGAGAGGGATAGTTCTTCTGCTCCCTATCACCAGTATTACTGCTGGGACCTGGCATCAATCTCGGGTGGCAGTGGTATCTGC
>JARFYF010000012.1:20533249-20544230 GCA_030265395.1 Rhina ancylostomus | reverse complement strand
CACATGCCTTAATTAAGCAGGAATAGCACTGGGGCTTCCCCAATGGGGCCACAACGGCCCCATTGGGGAAGCCCCAATGCCATTCCTGCTTAGTTAACTCCAATTAGAAGACAATTGAAGACAAAAAGAGGCCAGTTGCACTATGTTTTATTCTTACCCTATAAGAACACAAGAATAGAAGAAAATAAGAGCAGGAGTGGCCCACCTGGCCCACCATTCAGTACAATCATTGCTAGTCTACCCAGTCTTCAGCTCATTCATTATGCCCATAGTCCTCATTTCCCCAATCTTTCAAAAATGCATCTACCACTACATTAAATCACCTCTGAGCTAACCTCCACAATGCAGTGCAGCAGAGAATTTCAGAGATTTGCCACCATCTGTGCGAAGACATTTCTATGTACTTCAGTCTAATAATGACTGGCCACTTATCTTGAAACTTATGTCCCTTAGTTTGAGATTCTCCCACTAATGAAAGCATCTTTACCTCTAGCCTGTCATGACCCCTTCAAGTTTTTAATGAGATCTCTCCTTATTCTTCTAAACTTCAAAGAATTCAGACCCAACCGGTTTAGCTTCTCTTGATAGGACAACCCTGTCATTCCAAGAATAAGCCTAGTGAATCTCTTTTGGACTGCATCCAATGCTACTTTATCTTTTCTTCAGTCAGGGTACCAATGCACAGAACTGCAAATGTGGCCTCACCAACACCCTGTGCAGCTGGAACAAAACTTTTCAATTTCTAAACTCCAACCCCTTTGTAATAAAAGCCAATATGCAATTCGTCTTCTTAACTACTTGTTGCAACTGCCTGCTAACCTTTTGTGATTCATGCACAAGAACACCTAGGTCCCTCTGTACTTCTCATTTGCAAATTCTTTCATGCAAATAATAATCTGCCTTTTGATTCCTCTTACTGAAGTGCATGACCTCACACTTTCCTACATTAAAATCTATTTGACAGGTTTTCGCCCACTTCCATTGCGTAGTTACAATATCCTCATCACAACTTGCCCTTCCACCTATATTCAAGTCATCAGTAAAGAGACAAAGAAGAGCCGAGGTGCTCCTTGGGCCCTCACTACAAAAGAAGTCTAGTTCTTGCCTTCCACAGATTTCTTTTCTCCCTCCTTTCCTCAATCACCCAATTTTCTGCAGGTCATCGGCCACTTTCAGCCATTTCCTGTTCCAAACAGATCCCAGCAAGTTAATGAAGTGTGGGAGTGCAGATAATCTGGGCTTCATGTCTCATGCATGAGTGAGTTTCTAACAGAACTCACCACTAAACTTAGACAGAGTTAAGATTATGTCAGTTTCATGAGACATAACAAGTTCATTGGAATGTAGAGAGCAGCATTCTATGAAGATATTTAAGACAGATGTAATATCAGTTGGGGTGATAATAATAAAAATCATTTGTAAGGAGGCTTTGACATCATGAAAGAAGTGCATTGGAATCTGTTGTATCTCACTGCTATTCAACAATTGTTTCCCTGCAAGAAATCCGTAACTCCAAGAAAGAAACAAGTGATTAATGTGATAAACAAAAGCTGAAAGGTACAGCTTTCAATTTCTGCAGTGGACATAAATCAAGAGATGATAATAAAACCATAAGAAATAGGAGTAGGAGTAGGCCATTCAACCCCTCGAGCCTGCGCTGCTGTTCAATAAAATCATGGCTGATCTGACTTTCCTCAAGTCCACTGTCCTGCTCTCTCCCCATAACACTCAGTTCCCTTACTGATTAAAAGTCTATCTGCCTCTGCTTTTAATATATTCAAGGATTCACAGCTTTCTAGGGCAAGGACTTCTCACATCCCATTGAGAGAAGAAATTCATCCTTAACTGAGTCTTAAGTGGATGTTCCCTTATTCTGAGATGATGCTCTCTGGTTCTGGACTCTCCCATATGGGGAAACATTCTCCCACCATTTACCCTATCATAACCCAAAGAATCTTGTTTCATTACGATCACCAATGAGTTCAGTTCCAACCTGTTCAAACTTTCCTCAAAGACAGTCGGTCCATACCTGGCATCATCCAAGTAAGCATGCTCCAAATCAATGATATATACAGACACAGGGTTATAGAGTTGTACAGCACAGAAATGGGCCCTCTGACCCATCAAGTCCATGCTAACCTTTTTGTGCACCTTCACTAATCCCATTTGCCTGTATAAGGTCCATACCCTTCTATGAGTTGTCTGTTCAAGTGCCTGCCTAAATGTCTCTTGAATGTAGTGATTGTAACTGATTCCACCATCTCCTCTGGCAGTGACTTCCAGATGTCAACAAGGAACAAGAGACTATTAACAAAAACAAAAACTAAAAAGTACTGCTTTCAACTTCTGCAGTGAACATAAATTGAGAGATGATAACGAGACCACCAAGATCGTATTGAATAGCAAAGCAAGCTTGAGGGTTGAATGGCTTGCTCCTACTCCTGTTTCTTATGGTGTTAAAGATCTTCCCCACAAAACCCCTTTAAAACATCTTCCTTTCACCTAAAACCTATGCTCCCCTGTTCTTGATACCCCTTAGCATAGGCAGAAGGTTCTGACTAGCTACACTATCTATGCTTGTCATAATCTTATAAACTTCGATCAGGTCATCCCTCAGTCTCTTTTGCTCCACAGAAAACAAGCTTAGGCGATCCAATTTCTCCCCATAAATAAAGTCCTCCAATCCAGGCATCATCCTGGTGAATCTCCTCTGCATTCTCTTCAGCACATCCACATCCTTCCTGGAGTGTGGCAACTAGAACTGCACACAAAACTTCAAGCTTTGTACAGTTGGAGTAAGACAACCCTACATTTGTACTTCAAATCCCTTGAAGATAAAAGCCAGCATTGAACTAACCTTCCAGTTTACCTGCTGCACCTGAATACCAGCTTTCTTGTTTCATAAATAAGGATCTCCAAATCCTTTGGTGCTGCAGTTTTCTGCTATCCTTGTTTATTTAAATTATAACTTTTTATCACTCTTCCTTCCAAAGTGAATAACTTCACATTTTCCTACATCATACTCCATCTGCCAACTTTTTGCCCACTCACTTAACCTGTCAATATCTACCTATAATTTGTTTATATCTATATTCTACGTTGCCTTTCCTCTTTTGTTTCACCTGCAAATTTGGCTACAGAACATTTGCTTCATTCTTTTAAATTATTAATCTGATCCTTGATCTTGACAGCATCCCACTGGTTACAGGTTGCCATTCTGAAAGTGATCCCCCATCCCTACTCATAGATAAAATCATGACCTCTTGCAGAGAGACCATTTCTGTGGCATCTTGTTGAATACCTTTTGAAAATCCAAATATATTACATCTACTGGTTTCCCTCAATCCACTTGGGCTGATACTTCCTCAAAGAACTCTAATATGTTTGTCAAACATGATTTCCTTTCATGAAGCCAAGCTGACTCAACTTGATCAGATTATGACTTTCCAAATATTCTACTATTAGCTCCTTAATAATTGATTCTAACACCTTTCCTATAATAGATGTTAGGCTAACTGGCCTACAGTTACTGCTTTTTGCCTCCCAATCCTTATGAATTAGACTATCACCTTGGCACTTTTCCAATCCTTTGGTACCGCTCCAGATTCTAAGCACTTTACAAAAAAAATGCACCATTCATTTTGGATCCCAAGATGCAAACTCTCAGGTCCAAGGACTTATTAGCCTTTAGCCCTTAAAGTTTGCCTAATGCTAGTTTCCAAGTGACGGTGATGGTATTTAATTCCTCCACTATATTTTTTAATATTAGAGAGATCTTCTACCATAAAGTCTGCACTGCTCTGCCATTTCTTTGACAGCCATTATTATTTTCACAGCCTCATTATTTAAGGGGCTTGTATTCTCTTTGATCTGCCTCTTCCTTTTTATCTACTTAAAGAAGTTCTTTTTATCAGTTGTTGCATTTCTTGCTAGTTTACCCTCTTAATTTTCTTCTTTCCAATTTTTTTAAGTTTTGCTGAGGCAAGATTCTGAACTTATCCTAACTTTTGCCATGTTATACATTTTCTCCTTCAATTTAATATCCTCCTTAACTTCCTTGGCTAGACAAGGTTGGTTCATTCCCTCCAGAGAATCTTTACTTCTCATTGGGATATATTTTTGCTGGGAGTTATGAATGATCTCCATGTATGTTTGCCACTGTTGGTTTATTGAATTACCAGCTAATTTACTAGCCCAGTTCACTCTGGTCAACGTTATCCTCATTCCTTTGTAAGTTCCCTTATTTAAGATTAACACAGTTGTCTCAGACCCAAATTTCTCACTCTCAAGTTGAGTGCTAAGTTTTATCATGCTGTGAACACTCCTTCTTTGGGAATTGTTTACTCGGAGATTATTTATTAAACCTGTCTCATCACACATTACTAAATCCAATGTACACTGTTCCTTGTTTGGTTCCACAATGTATTGCCCCCGAAAGCTACCCCAAATGCACTCTGTGAATTTACTTTCTAAGCTACCATTTTCAATCTGACTACGCCAATCTACACTAACATGACTCACGTTTAATATGCTACTCTTTTTGCATGCTTCTATTATTTCTTGATGTATATTCTTTCCTATATAATTATCTGTTTCAATGAAATTTATGGCATTTCATTAAACGTATTTACCAAGCTGGTAATAACATTTTTGACATATTCTATCTAGCTAATGACTGTGTATTGAATAATTTTGAAATGTTATGGACAGAGACTCAAAATTGACTTGATATTCACTGTCAGAGAAATAAAACAGTTTTATGAATTTTCATCCCAGTGACCCCAATCCCTAAATGAGAATAGTGATCTGTTAAATAAGCATGATCTCATAAGAAGATTTTAATCTATTGATAAAATGTTGCTTTGCAAACCAGCTTTGCCATATTTTAACAATATTTTTATCGTAGCTTAGGCATTGTTATAAATGGGGATTCACTGTAGCGGCAATAGTCTGAATATCTGTATGATGTCTGCTTTTGAACACAGAAAGCTTTACATGATAAAGGGAATTTCTTTATAAATTGTTCTCATAATGATAACCTGCTGACAATTTCTGCTACATTATCTAAAACTTTTAAACACATTTTTAGTGCATGAAATGATTCTTGGATTTATCTTCATGAGCCTATTGACATTATACGTCACTGGAATATTTCACATGAAATGTAGTAAGTCCATGTTCAAAGATAAGCAATTGTTTTTTTTTCTAGTTTTGACAGCAATGCAACCAGGATAATTCTGTGAGCACAATGTTTCATGTATAAGGAGCAGGAGGCTGACTTCACCAGATTTAATGTGTTCTACAGTATTTATTCACAAATACATGGGTGCATAGACTGGAGAGACCATGTGTTGTTAAAGAGGGGCTGCTTTATTTATACAACAGTGTTTGCTGTGAGTGCATAGATAGCAAGACCAGAAAGTTGACAAGGAAAAGTAGGCAGAATGGCTTTCTTTAACAAGTCAGTCATCTAGTCTCTTCAAGGTGGAGGATATAGTGAAGATGTCTGATGCACACCAATATGATCGTGTTGAGTCAAAGCTGGTAAGTTGAGTGAATTTTATTATCTCCAGAATTATGGAATCACAGATATTTATGACAGAAAAGGAGGCCATTGCCCATTGTTTCCAGACAAGTTTCGTGAAAAACCTTGCAGTCTAATTTTAATTTCCAGCCCTCAGTCTACATCCTTAAAGTTGTGGTTCATCAAGTGGATTTCCAAGCATCACTTAAATATGATGAAGGTTTTGGTCTTTACTTCCCAGGTCCCTGTTAACTTCAGGGTGAAAATGTTTCTCATTATCTCATCTCCAATTTACTTTAAATCTAATGGTCTTGGTTATTGACTACATTAAAATCCATTCCACCTAACTGCCTTAAAGTTTTATACACCTTGAGAAAATCTCCTCTCAGCCTCCTCTGTTCAAAAGTCCAATTTTCCCTCACGGTTAAAATTCAGCAGGGCTTATATTTTTTTCTGTACATGCTTTAATATAGCTTCCTTCTTCCTGTGGCCTCACTACTCAAATATTCTATGTCTTAGTAACTCCCTTTCTGTCCTGCTACCTTCCAGGATCTGCAATTGTGAACATTAAGGTCCCCTACACTCCTCAGTACTGTCCCATTTATTGACTATTCCTCACCTTGTTTATTGTCCCCAAATGCATTACTTCACAGTCCTTGGCAGTGATTTCATTTCCCCAAGTACTGCCTGCTGGAACAGTTCAGCATTTCACATTTAAATTTATAAATAGATGGCCTTTCAGCTAGATTGTGATACCAAGGAGGATGGCCTTTAATGGGTAGGGTCATGGAGAGATACAGTGTTTGAACAGGCTGACCATCCACCACCCATTCAGACTAAGCCCACTCTAACCCACTTTATTCTCCCCACATTCCCATCAACTCCCCCTGCCCCAGATATCACCACTCACCTGCACTAGAAACAATTTACAGTGGCCAACTAACCTACTGAACCACATGTCTTTGGGATGTGGAAGGAAACAAAAGCATCCAGAAGAAACCCACATGGTCACAGGGAGAACATGCAAACTCCACATAGACAGCACCCAAGATCAGGATCAAAACCAGGTTACTGGAGCTTCGAGGCAGTGGCTCTATCAGTTGCACCACTGCATCTCCTCCCAATCCATATCAGAAGAAATTGTCAGGTCTGGGGAAAAATGTGGAGGTAATGTTCTCCAGAGTTTTACAGCTGAAATTAAGTCATCATCCATTGCATTCACACCTTAAGCACTGGGCTCCCAATGTGCAACAGCATCAGCTGTGGAACATGTCGTCCATCACACTGTGGGTATTATATTCACAGTACTTCAACAACGGCACAAAGCCAATTTGTCAAGTGGATCTGCTTGTGCAGAAATATAATCAGTGTATTCAGATTAGGTGGGAAGTAAATGGGCCCCGAGGTGAATTCCAGATTTTGGAAGTGCTTATTTGTCTGTTTACAAAGGAGAAGGCAGATGACCAAAGAGAAAGAAGAAGGGCCAGTTCGATGTGTGGAACGCACAACGAACCAGTGAACACCAGAAATACACCAAAATAAATGCCAAACTAACTGAATGAAAAATAATATTATTGGGAAGCCTAAAGCAGGAACTTGCAGTAAGTGAGTAGATAAGCTGCAATGAAAGTCTGAACAGCTGATAATGATCCTGTAGATTGATGTGGGGCAATTACAGTTAAGAAGTGAAATAAGCAGACTGAGCCTCACAAAAGCACAAGGCATGTAAGAGGGGAGACACAAGAGGCTGCAGATTTTGGAATCTGGGGCAACAAATGCTGGAGGAACACAATGGGTCGAGCAGCATCTATAGAAGGATGTAGACAATCGACATTTTGGGTTGAGACCTTTCATCTTAATTGCTAGAAGGGAGATAAGGAGGTGAGGCGAAGGGGCAGAGCAAGAGCTAGCAGGCGATAGGTGGATCCAGGGGAGGGGTGATAGAAAGATGGAGGAGAGAAGAGTGGAAATTGTGACAGAGGCTGGGAGATGATAAGTGGAGGCAACAAAGGGCTGCTGGAGCATGTGAGGGTAAATGGTGCTTGACAAGATGAACAGTAACTGATTCAGTAAGGTGTGCTCATGAAACATGTGGAAGGATTGTCAGGAAATCAACCCTAATATTCAATGTGAAACATTATACTAATTCTGCTAAATATAATTTTAAATAATTGAAATTTGAGAAACTAATAAATTCTACTCAGATTTATAACTGCAACAATAATTTTCAACAATACATGACCTGAAAATCACTGATATTGGCCTCAACAGGGATTAACCATGGTTTAAGCTTTGTCAGGGATAAAGCATATATTAGTATAGTTTTAAAGAGCAGTAGTTACTTACAGAGTATTTGCTCACTCACGCTATACATGTGTGAGAGTATTGGCTGCCAGTTATATTCACCTCCATACCTTTGCAGGAATTGAAAATGCTGATGTGAGTATAACTGCAACTGATATTTACACACTCATTTATCAGTAGTGGCCAAGGATTAATTGATCCCCTTATAAATTTGCACAATAAACTCACCAGTGGAGTGACAAGATGCCATCTGTTAACACCTTAAAGCAGCCATTCAAACAACTAGCTGTTTGAATGAAGTAGCTTTATGATCTACAGTTGGTCTCATCTCACTGCAGTGTCAATCAGTCCATCTCTCAACTGATTGAAGAAGTAATGTGATCACAAAAGCAATATTAGAGCATCATGCTTATGCAAGACAGGCCTTTTGCTGATGCAGCTCTAGGGGGCATTATCACATGGCTAGATACTCGGCGAAAACATCTGATCATAACAGATGGGGGATTCACCTGCAGGGAAACCAGTGATGCCGAACCCAAGAGGTTATCTGAAGCAGGTTTAAAATGTACAATGCTGGGCAGGATATACTGCCAGGCATCCTGTAAGTAGCCAAGGAAACGGCAGTGCTGCTTTAAGATTGCAGTGTTTGGCAATCACCTGGTCTTTTACATAAGTTTTATTGAAAATTTGCTGCGTAACTTTATTATGTTGTCAATCATCACTTAATCAATAGCTTCAACAGGTGGAGACCACAATCCACTTGGTCTCACCAGCAACTTGGCACCATTCAAAATTTGTTAATTCACACTACTGATATTGCATCACTCTCCCCAGCAAACACTGAAACTATTGTTTGGAATGCTGCCACATACTTTATATCTGTTGAATATAATACTGGTAGTGCAACTGCCTTTTAATGACAACAAGTATAAGTTCATTTCCTTCACCATATAAACCTGAACTAAGAGAAATCGTGAAGCTTAATAACAAACACGTAAAAACTAAGTACAAGGAGCTTCGGACTACTCTTATCAAATCACACAGATACTGATCTCTTTATGATATTCTATTGTATCAGATGACCATCAATGTGCTGCATCATTACCATAGCATAAGATTACATTGATATATCACACCTTGTAATTACATAAGGTGCAAAGCACAGTATAAAGGTACCGATGAAAGTACTGATCTTCTTTGTTGCTCGTTGTCTTCGTCGCTTCTGCTCTTCCAGGCAGCGTTGCCTTACACTGCAAAGAAATATAGGTAAACAACTATACAAGAACAAGAAAACCAAAATCACTTGCTTGTAAAAGTCAAAGACATAGAAATTAGTACTTTTTTTCTGAAAGGCAGTCACCCAGTAATAGACTCCAAAAAGATTATGGTATTTTCTACTACAATATCAGTAACCATATTGTTGGAAGGTATTAATATAAAACTAACCAACTAACAGTTATTGTCACACGAAATGTCAATATATAAAAATAGACAAAATCATTTCTAAAATTCTTATCTGGTGATCTGAACAGTCATCAGATCAATATATTATTCAGACAGCTCTCATCATCCTACAGTAGCAGAAAGGGCAGTCAGAAATGAATTTTCTTGACACTTAATTATTAAAGGTGGTCCCTGCTAACATCAGCTCTCTCAATAAAATAAATCCTTGACCCATTCGCTTTTGCAAACCACCACCCCATATCTAACCTCTCTTTTCTCTCTAACATGCTTGGGTGTGTTGTAGCCTTCCAAATTTATGCCCATCTTATCAGAACTCCTCATTGAATCCCTCCAGTCAGATTTCAACAACTGCCACAATACTAATACATATTTGCTGAAGTCACTAATGATATCTTACGTGACAGTGACAAAGATAATTTATGCCTCATTATCCTCCTTGACTTCGCTCTAACCAGAGCATCTCCTCTTCCTCTGAAGTCTCTTTACCATCTAGCAGTGGGATGGTCATATTCTCTTCATTCCTCTCTTATTTATCCAATCATAACCATGGAAATCACCAATAATGGCATATCTTTCTATTACTGTACCATTATTCGACCCCCTCCTATTTCTCGACATGCAAAAGCATGGTATCAGCTTTCACGTGTACAGTGATGGCATCCAGCTTTACTTCACAACCACGTTTTGACGCCTCCAGTATCTCTAAATTGTCAGGCTACTTGTCTTACATTCAGATGCATCTGAACAGGAATTTCTTCAAATCAAATCATCAATTCCCTTCTTTCCCCTACCAAACTTAGTGTCATTTTGGTCTGAGTTCAGTTTTGAACCATCTGTAAGATCTCCTCTGTCATTTTATTTCTACCTCTATAATATTATCCTGTCTAGCCTCACTGAAACCCTCTTTCATGCCTTTGTTACCTGGCATGCTCCTGACTGGTTTCCTTTGTTCAATGCTTCAAAACCTTGAGATCTTCCCAAACAATGCAATTCCTTAATCTGGACCAGTTTCCAATCACCTGTGACTCTTACACTTGCTGGTTCAATGTTAAGTCCTTGATTTTATCTTCATTTTCAAATCTCTCCACAGTTTCATACCTTCTCTTTACTGTAACCTACTTTACCTCTACAACTCTCTGAATTTTTGGCCATCCCTGAGTTTAGTTGCTTGATCACTGATGATCATGCCTTCAGCTGTCAAAGGCCAACCTCTAGAATTTCATCTCTAAACCTCTCTACATATGTAAATCTCTTTCATCCATTAAGACAGCCTTTGCAACCTTCCTGTTTGACCAAACCTTTGGACATTTCCTATCATCTTATATGGTTCAGTGTATGTTTTTGTCTGTAATATTCTGTAAAACACCTGGAGATGCCTTTGCAATATTAAAGGCAATATCCATATGGAAATTGTTGTTGTTACCACTGTATAATATAGCCAGAATGGATATACCTTCAATTATACAAAACATGCAGTGCCAAATATATTATTAGGAGTCCTAAGTAATTGGTGTATATTAAATTTAATATTATTTAGAAATTCTACTGACAAATACTAGATATAGCTTTATGTGTAAGCACTCACTAAAAATAGTGGGCACTAAATTTAATTCTTAGCTATTTTACATCTTAATTACATGATTTGGCAAATAAGAGATAAAAGATCTCAATGCTTGTCAATGTGACTCC
>JARFYF010000012.1:20230701-20241464 GCA_030265395.1 Rhina ancylostomus | reverse complement strand
GAGAATGGTGGGTGCATGGAATGCACTGCCGGCAGAAGTTGTGGGGCAGATACATTAGGGACATTTAAGAAACTCTTAGACAGACACATGAATAATAGAAAAATAGGGGGCTGTGTGGGAGGGAAGGGATAGATAGATCTTAGAGCAGGATAAAATGTCAGCACAACATTGTACTGTGCTTTAGTGTTCTATGGTCCCTCAGGCTTGTCTGCCCAGACTCAATATGCAATCTGTCCCACGCCTCAACTCTTCTTCAATACCAAAGGAACCAAAATGGTACACTGTCCCTCCATGACCCAGTATAATTGCAGCAAAACATCCTTACTTTTGCAATCCTAACCCTTCACAAATAAGGGCAACATACCACTTACTTTTGTAATTGCTTACTGTATCTGTAGATTAACTTTCTGCATTTTGTAAATGAGCACACACAGATACCTCTTCACATGATTTGTTTACAGCTTCATTTTCTTGAAAATCTGACTCTTTATTCTTCCTTTCAAATTGAATGACTTCATTGTTACATGTATTATATTCAACCTGAACCTAATTCCCTGCTCACTTAAATTATTTATATCCCTCCGCAGACTCTTTGGATCCTCCTCACAGCTCACTTTCACATAGCTTTGTACCCTCACCAAATATGGATGCGTTACATTCTGTCTTTTCAACCAGGTCATTAATATAGATTGTAAGTAACTGAGGCCCAAGTATTGATCCATGTGGCAGACCTGCAACCTAGAAATTACCATTTTTTCCTACTCCAGTTTCTGTCCTTAAAGTAATTCTCTGTCCCTGCTAATTTATTAGCCCAATCCCATGAGCTCCCATTGTACATGACAATCTTGTGTCCAATTCTCAAATGCCTTTTGAAAATCCAAACACATTATGATACAGCTTTTCTCTTACCTACCCTACTGGTTACATCCTAAAAATTATTACATTTCATAAAACCACATTGATTTTGCCTAATTATATTGTAATCTTCCAACTTCCTCAGTAATTCATTTGAGAATTTTCTTGACACCTGATTTCAAGCTAACTGGTCTTAAATTCCCCATATTCTCTCTCAGTGTTTTGTAGAATCACAGAATCATATTAATGTACACAAATAGAGGCCAAATGGACTGCCGTGCCTGTGCAGGCTCTGTGAAAGAGTAGTTGACTTGGTGCCACATTGCTGCTTTTTGTGCTTTAACATTGTGACAGCTTCACCTTCAAGTTTCTTTCTCCCTTCCAAAGTTAATTATGGAATGGGCTACTACCACATTGTTCATTTAGAGGTTCCAGATTCCAACAGCTCCCATCAAATGAAAAATATATCTATATTTTTTCTTCCAGGTATAATTTCTTTCTCCTGCCTTTCTTGAACAGTAATGTTATATTTGTCAGCTTGCAATCTGTCTGGAGTGTTTCAGAGTCTGGGGAACTTTGGAAGATTATGACAGGGCAAGCATTATCTCAGTAGCTATCTCTTTTGATATGTTGGCATTCAAGCTATCATGAGATTAGTAATTACGATGAAGAGTCATTGATCAGAAATGTTAAACTCAGTTTCTCTCTCCACAAATGCTGCCTGACCTGTTAAGCACTTCCAGAATTTTGATTTGATTTCAGATTTCCAGCATCTGCAGTTTTTTATTTGCTTTTCAAATACTAATTAACCCTAAATCAGTTCACAAAATTAGGTTCAATATAACTTGTTTCCTAATTTGTTCCATGATATATTGCTCAAGCAAGCTGTCCAAACTGCACCCTATGATCTCATCTTCTATGTTAAATTATTCCTAATTGCTATTCCCATTCTACATAAAGAGTATGTCCCTTGTATTGTTTTAGTTACAAGTTCTTCTTTTTTGATTGCTACTCCAGCATTGTCAGCCTTTAAAGTATTTTCATTAGTGTTTTTGTCCCTTGTTATCTCTTATCCCACTCTACTGATTCTACTTATCAAGCCAAGATCATTTCTCACACTGCCCTTATGTTGTCCAAGCAGAACTTGCCAGACCAACACTTCACCCCATTATGTATCAAATACAATTCCAGTTCCCTCTTTAGAGATGAAATTTCAAAATTATTTGAAACCATAACACAAAAAAGTAGTGAAAGCTGCCAAGTTAAATGTGCATTTTTCTCAAATTTGAAGTCTTTAGGCTGTACTTAAACTAAAAATGGCACAAGAGGCTATGATCAGCATTAGTGTGCAAAGAGTTTCTGTAAACATTGCCCCTAATTCAGTACAGGCAGAGTAAAAGAGATGAATTACCAAAAGAACAGCCTTTCTGGAGGCAAGGTGGAGTTATCTGGACTTTGGGATCCTGAGTATTGATAAGATGATAAATAATTGCTGCTTGAAATTATTTATTTAAAAAGTATTTGCCATTTTGTGCAATTTAGGAGAATTTTCTGCTGGGTCCAGTGTACTGGCAGAGAATAGAGGGTTGAATAACAAGAATTTCTTGTTATTTTAGATTCAATCTATTCTATAACTGTCAGAGAAAATTGTGATGAACACTTAGTTTTCATAATTCTATATTTTACCCTTTCAGAATGCATTTTCCAAGCTTTTTTCTGAATGTCTGCAATAAAACTTATATTAAATCTATTTTAATAAAATGCCAGATCTTCAATAGAACATGGACAATTAAGTGCAAACTCCTTAATAGAAACACAAAATCTCTTCCAATGAAATATTGAATTCAGTTTTTATAGTTCATTTAGTAGAACCTTCTTCAATGGATTTTTATAGATATTGAAAACTAATTTCATATTGAAGTTTGATTTAATTAGTTTGTATGATGTATGCCAGCACTAATTCCCAATTCCTGTTTATGAGCCTTCTCCTTTTGCCAGCAAACAATCTGTCAGCCTCATTTTTAACAGTATTGAAAAATTCAAGCTTTATTATTGCCCACTCACTCTTTCTCTCCCATCAGGAGGAAAGTAATGAGCTTTTCTTCTTATGAGTGCAAGCAGAGAGTGCAGTGGCCTATATGCTGCAGGCATTACGCAGTATTAACAGTCTGATTCATGAGTTAAGTTTCTCACTGCCCGCAGCTATTAGCACTCAGTCCTCTAGCTGTCATTTGGTTAAAAAGACTCCATGGTTAATTCACTCTTTTAATGAGACCATGCTGTTCAACTAATGTATTTTACTGTATGAAAGGTCACTCCAGGAAGCAAAACAGATTGGAGCGAATGTAGTGGGAAGCTGGGCTGTCAAGAAATGGTTCCAGCCTTGCAGGCATAGAGCAGTCATGGCAGCAGTAATAGGCTGTGGAACTGATGGGCTTGTGCTCACCTCAACAGTTGAGTACCATAAATCAAGGCTAAATAGAAAGGAGATTAATCAGCTGCACAGACAAAAAGGCACGTGTTTCATTACCCATATAATCACTAACATGATTGCCATACAAGCAATGGAACTGTACACAATGCTGACAAAATACAGTTCAATAGAGTGTTGGAACTCGATTCAGTAGCTGCCAGCACTAAATATATTAAATCTATCTCTGCTGTCGAGACTTTTTTTGTTAAAAAAGTATACAGCATAGAAACCTAATTTATTTAATATTGTACTTTCCATATAGTTTAAACACTTATATTTAGTGCAAAGAGAGTTTCACAGAGTGAGATAAAATATTACCTCTACCATCACTCCAAAGATTTTCTTTGGAGGGAAATATTGCCAAAATTTATCTTGTATTAATTATTTTTCATCCTGATGCATAAGCATAAAGGTGACACTGAAATATAATAAATAAATATGAGTAATTTGTCATGAAATCATTCAGGTAATGCAATAGAGTATTGCTGGGAAACAGAACTATTTTGGGTGAGATATTTGTTCTTGCCTCATTTGATTTGAGAAAATTTTATATTGTCTGAAGTTGAAGTTAAATAGGCATTAACAATAACTTTCAGTCTAATGTTTTAAAGTTACATAATGCCAAGAAATTTGACAAGATGAAACATTACCAAGGATACAATTTAGTGAAGACATGTCTGGCATATTCCAGTTTTCCTACCTGACAACACTGCCAGCTACTATTTATGTGCAAACTGGACATAATAACCATGGTCACAGATGTTACGCATAAATGTTGATATTTTTATGCTGTTGTGACTATATTCCTTTGATTCATCTAACTTTAAATTTCTCCTTTAACTGCTTTGAAAGAATGTTAATAATATAAAATTGCCATCTTTGCAGAAAGTAAATGCAAGGCATTATCATGAGGGGAATGGGTTGATTAATAGCTGAGAATCCTTTGGTCATTCAGCCTGTAAAAGCCTGTTATACTTGGATGTGATACTGATTTTTCATGGATATGGTGCTGATTTGAAATCTGCCATAAGCTTCTCCATTATAAACATCAGCTGCTTGATCCCCTTTCCATCCTGGCTGGGAGCTCACAATTTTACACTCTTTATTGCAGGCACGGATCCAGACGCAGCACATAACCCAATCAACAGATTCCATCCACAAAATACACTGCCACAACTCACCAAAACTTCTTCAGCAGAACCTCCCAAAACTACTACCTCCACCAGCAAGAAGGACAAGGGCAGTCAGCACATGGAAATATGATCATCTATGAATTCACTTCCAAGTTGCACAGAATCTTAGTTTGGAAATATGTGGCTGTTCCTTCATTGTAGTTGGGTCTAAATCTTGGAATTCCTGATTCAACATTGCTGTGGGAGCACCTGTTTCTAGGGCACAAAGGGGAGGAAGAAGAGTAAAAAGGCTGTTATCATTGATCAGTCAAAGGGTGGGGCAGTGGATGGAGGGTGTTGGGTGGAGGTGAGTGTTTGCATAGAATGACAGGAGTATTCATGTAGAAAATTAAAAGGATGAAAGTGATGAGAATGAGCCTCTCATCTATTTCTCCACGGAAGTGGAATGTCTACTTAAAGCTGCACCAAACTTCTCAGATTGGAAGATCTTCAACAGGTCATAAACTCTGTAGGATTAATCTCCTGGTCAGAACATGGAAGGATATAAGAGCACAAGAGAGGGGATGTAGTTGAGACCAAAAAATGCTAGTCAGGTGAGAGACTGGCTGTGCTAAAGTTATTTGCTTTACAAGAAAAGAGACTGAGAGGCAATTTAATTGAAGAGTTTAAAATTATGAAAGACCTCAACAGGGACAAAAATGAAAGACCATATTTCTCTTAACCAGGGGATATAAGTTTAATTTACTTAATAGGAGGGTTAAAGGGGAGTTGAGGATACTGTACATTCAAAGAGTAATGAGATCTGGAAATGCAACACTTGAAAAGATGGTGGAGGCAAGACTCCCCATCACATTTAATAGTTCTTATATGAGCACTTGAAGAGCTGTAATCTACAAGTCTACAGACCATGAGGTGGGAAGTGAAATTAACCTAACTAACCGAGTCAAGATAGATACAATATGCTACATGGCTTCCTTTCATTGCCAACAAATTTGATAATTCTTTTACACAGCTGCATGTGACCTGGGGAGAAAAAAACAATCACTGAAGAATTAAAAATGTTTGTCTTTTTACTAACTCACTTGGATCAGTTTGGATTATTTGTTTCAAAAGTACAAAAGATGCAAAAAAGGCTTTTTTATTGCCCAAGATAGTTGGAGATGGGAAGAGATCTGGTGAATTCTCTAGGAGTCTATCCAACCCAAGTTACAAATGTACACAAGAAGGCTATTTGGTCTTTTGTGCCTGATCCACCAGTCAATAAGATCATGACTGACCATTTACGTCAGTGCCACTTTCTAGACTAACCCATATCAGTCAATTCCATTAACATCCAAATATCTATCAATCACTATCTTGAATAGCTTCTGCAACCAAGCCTCCAAATCCTCTTTGATAGAGAAATCCACTGAATCACTACCCTTCTCATCTCTGTTCTAAAAGTATATCTCCTTATTCTAAGACTGCAGCCTCTGGTTCCAGGCACCACAGTTAGGGAAAACATAATACCTGCATTCCCTTATCAAGACCCATACGAATTGTGCACATTTCAATAAGAGTATAGGCCTAGTCTGCTTAATTCTTCCTATAGGATAAACCTTCCTACCCAGAAATCAGGCTGATGAACCTTTGTTGCACTTCCTCAATTGCAAGTGTATCTTTCCTCAGGCAGGAAGACTAGACCCTTACATAATATTCCAGATGAGGTTTCACCAGGACTCAAATAATACCAGTGAGACAGCTTAACACTTGTACATAAATTGTCATGTGAGAGAGGCGAACAAATTGTTTGCCTTTCTAACTGCTGGTTGTACATGCATGTTAAGTTTCTGTAATCCGTGAACAAGGACAACCAATCCTCAATACATGCTAATGTATTATCTCCATCCTATGTGCTTTAATTTTATTTAATAATCTCTTGGGTGAAAACTTCTAAAAGTACAAATATACCATATCCATTGGTTACCCAAACTGTTAGTTAAAACTTCAAAAATGCTAACAGGTTTATCAAACATGATTTCCTTTTCATTAATCTATGAAGACACTGCCAAATTCTATTATTATTTTCTAAGTGCCTTGTTATCACTTCTTCAATGATAGATTCCAGTATTTTCTCTACCACTGATATCAAGCTAATTGGTCTATAGGGTTTCTTTCACCTTCCTTTCTTAAATACTGGGGTTACTTTTACTACCTTCCAGTTGGTGGGAACAGATCCAGACACAATGGAATTTTAGAGGATGACAACCAGTGCACCCACTGGCCACCACTTTTAAAACTTGGGATGCAGGTCTGCAGTGTGAGCGAGTTATCAGCTTTCAAGACCATTAATTACTTCATGATTATTGCATGAAAATTGTTCCATGCGCCTTTAATTTCCTGATTTCTCTGTGGTCTATATCACCACTGCTGTTTGGGGGCCTATAGGCAATCCCACCAATGTTTTCTGCCCCTTGTTGTTCCTTTGCTCCACTCAAAATGATTCTATTTCTTAATTTTTTGAACAATGATCTTATTTCTCCACTGCCTTTTTCCCATTCCTTTTCCTTGTGTCTATTTCTTCTAAAAGTTAACTATTTGGAATACTTAATTCCCAGTCTTGGTCACTTTGCATCCATGCCCATGTAATCTATGTAATGCCTATCCAATTGTAATGAGTTATTTTCTACTTGTGTCATTAAATCATGCAGATTGTTACAAATACTGTGAGCATTGAGTATACATTTAGATTTTTTTAAAGTTTTGAATTTTGCCATTTTCTCTGCCCTGACTCAAATTGGAGGTATATTCTATATGCTCTGTCCCTTCCTGGCAGACTCTGGTTATTATCAACCATTTTACTCCTCTTCACTATTGCCTTGTCCATTGTCCTTAACTTCCTAAATTTCCCCTTACCAGAACCCTCAGATGGCAACCTTCTGTACAATTTGACTTTAACAGAGCCATTAGGAAGTTCAGGAAAATGAAAGGCCTGCAGCCGGATCTTTCAATAGCAAGAAGAAAGATCTGAAGCTGATCTCTCAGGCTAACATCTCTTCCCTCCCCAGTCTTGGGCATTGCCCATTCTAAATTGGATTCAGCTGGAATGTACTTTGAGTGCATTTTCCCTGACTTGCAAGCTGAACCACAATTTCTCCTGGGCCCTTGAAAATAAGTAAAAGTCTTCAGCAGTCTCTTGAATGATCACTGCTTAGCAAATTCATGTCCAGTATAACTATGTGCAACATATGCTGCACTGCACTGTCCATTTGCTCCCACATTTTTCGTTCAAGGTTTTACAAATGGCATTTAACCCTGATTTGCATATTTAAAGATAATTTTACCCACTTGTAAAGCTAAAGGTTACCCAAGAAACATTGCATCTGGCAAACATCAGGAACGGTTTGGCTGAGAAGGCAGGTGGTGTTTGGGGATGCTCAAAAGAATTTCACCTGTCTTATTTTTGGCTAATTCAGAAATTCCTGAGTAGATATACCTACCCAGGAAATCTCAGTCCCTTGTGCTGGATCAGAATTAATGATGGAGTTTATCACCTCGTAATCCAAACCCAGCCAGGTGGGGGTTTCATCGGCTTATTTCATACATTTCAGCAAGGATAACATTTCTATTCCCCATCATATTAAGTGATGTGTAGATTGTTAGAAAATGTCACTGTTATTTATTGATGAAAGAAAGGAAGAAAATGACTTGCTTTTCCATGCCATCTGTCACAACACTGGCATATCCCAAAATATATTACAGAATAATGATGACTTCCAAAGAGCAGCTACTATTGTAATGAATGAAATATGGCACCCAATTTATGAACAGCAAAGTCTCATAAACCAGAATATGATAATGATGAGATATTGTGATTTAGGAGTGATAAATACTGTCACCCCCGCCCTCCTTCAAAATTGTACTACAGGGGTTTTTATGTCCACCTGTGAGAGCAGTCATGAAAAAGAAATGCAAGGAGCTTTTGGGGTGGCTCAGAGCTCTTTAAAACCAATGAAAGACTTTGGAAACAAAAACAAAATCCTGGGTATCTTGGAAATATTAAAATAAAAACAAAAAAATGATGCAATTGCTCAACCAGTCAGAAAATTTTCAAAGTTCTGAATAAATGTTAAAAAACTTTATTTAAAACTTTATTTATACAGCATGGTAACAGGCCCTTCCGGCCCAACAAGCCCACACCACCCATTTACACCCACGTTAACCTACTAACCTGTACGTCTTTGGAATGTGGGAGGAAACCAGAGCACCCCGAGGAGACCCACGCAGTTACAAGGAGAACGTACAAACTCCTTACAGACAGCAGCGGGAATTGAACCTAGGTCACTGGCGCTGTAATAGCGCTACACTAACCACTACGCTACAGTGCTGTCTCATTGACTGACTTGAAATGTTAACATTACTTTCCCTCTCTACAGATATTATTTTGACATACAATTGTTGTTGTAATGTCAGAAAAAGTTCAGATCATCACCTCTCATCAGCTATCTTGAGGTTGGCAACTTCAGCAGTCTGCTTACATACACTAGTTAATTTGTGGAGACAATTACAAAAGTGAACACCTTGTTTCATTCACATTGGATGCTAACCAATTTTGACAGATAAGTTCTGAAGCAACTTGGACCCCTGTTAATGAATGCAAGGGGTTTATCAACTATTTCTGGGAGTTGTCAGGGAACATACCCAAACCCCCAATATCACCCAATCTAGCTCTGTAGATTTAGTGTATTTTGTCCAATTTTTGTGCAGATATTTATATTTAGGTATGTTTCTCCAGGAGAGTAATTTAACATATTTCACAGTTATATTGCTTTGGCATAATTCCTAGCTGCCAAATCAAAATAGCATTGATGGAGAACTAGAAACAAGTTACCAAAGGAAAATAAACATGAATAATTTATAAACTTGTTGCAATTTAAATTTCCTTAATTCCTGTTTCTACCATTCAGCACTGGCAATAAATAGAAGTTCCTCAGTATTATTGTACGTTGTAGGATGGCATTTGAAAGGTGTTCATGTGGTTTGTGAACATTGATATTGCTAATGCATGAAATATATAGGCAATTTGGGAAAACTACATATGGTACCTTTTAAAGTACATATGAAAAGGTCTTCAGGTACCCCCCAGTTACCTGATTAATCATGAATAGGATGCCCCAAAACTCCACCATGGAGCTATTATTTTCAGCATAGTGTCATGTTTCATTCTGCAGCAAACTCATCCCACTTCTCAGCATATTGTACCAACTGGGTACAGTGTACAGATGGTCATCAATGAGGATTGTAGACCTTTAGTCAAAGTCAAAGTCGAGTTTATTGTCAAATGCACAGTTCATGTATGCACAGGTGCAAAGAAAAACTTGCAGCAACATACAGGCACATAGCATCATATAAGCAGCATTCAGAAGAATAAATGTTTAATTTATAAACATAAATTATACACAATTTATACAAAAAAGAACACGATTAGAACAAAAAGACCAAAGTCCATTTTAGTGCATATTGGTCAGTGATCACTGTTGCTAAACTATAGTGATTGGGGTTTTGCTGGTTAGTTCAAGAACCATATGGTTGAAGGGATGTCGCTGTTCTTGAACCTGGTGGTGTGGGACTTCAGGCTCTGTACCTCTTGCCTGATGATCACTGCGGAAAGGTGGCATGGCCCAGATGGTGGGGATCTTTGATGACAGAAGGCAGCACCTCCTGTAGATACTTTGATGGTGGGGAGAGATGTGCCTGTGATGTATTGGGAAGAGTCCACTAGTCTCTGCAGCTGCTTATCAGGTATGCCATTAGGACCAGATGCCTTTCTTGGATTCACCCTCTTTGAGGATGCCTGGACGTCAGCCTCGGAGACTGAAATTACACAGTCATCTGGGGTGTGGAGGCTCGTGTGGGTGTATCATTGTTCTCCCTATCAAGTCGTGCATAAAAGGACAACACGTCTGATTTCTCATCTATTGACTTGAAAGAAAGTAAAAAGAGACAGTTTCCCTCAAAGGCATGCTGAATTTCATGTTCTTCCTCCTTTGTCCAGTAAGAGAAAGTGTCAACGTAAGGAAAGCAGCCAGACCCAATGGTGTACTAGGGCGTGCGCTAACCAACTAGCTGGGGTTTTTACTAACATCTTCAACCTCTCCCTGACATATGCTGTTATCCCTACGTATTTTAAATCAACAATCATTGTGCCCATTCCTAAGCAAAAAAATGTGTGCTGCATGAATGATTATTGCCCAATTGCACTTACACTGATCATAGCCAAATGCTTTGAGAGACTGATTTTGAAGCACATTAAATGTGCTATC
>JARFYF010000012.1:20215274-20230601 GCA_030265395.1 Rhina ancylostomus | reverse complement strand
TCCGTCTCTCCAAGGAGAAAAGGCCGAGTTCCCTCAACCTGCTTTCATAAGGCATGCTCCACATTCCAGGCAGCATCGTTGTAAATCTCCTCTGCACCCTCTCTATGGCTTCCACATCTTTCCTGAAGTGTACCTTTATCACTTAAAAGGTTTTATTCGCCACGAATCAGGAATGTAGTTGGATATTGCCTTTCAAACACAGGTCTGTGAAAACTGGTAACATTTAACAATTGTTTTGATCTGGATAACAGGAGAGAGTTTGTGTAATAAACAAGCTACAATGTATTTAAAATGGAAAAAAACTAACATCTGACAGCAATGCCCATATCACATTGTCAAAACAAGCTTAGTTTTCGATTTACTGGATCCTTATTGATAGATTGATAAATGTCTGACTTCCTATCATCCATGGCAACTTGTATTTCCAATAGTATTTAGGGGTATTTGAGCTACTGCCTCTGCTATATGAATTTTGACAAAATAATGTGTTCTTCAGGAATCAAAGCTCTTTGTTAAACTGAGGAAGGCCTGTATTCGGTGATCACAGAGACTTAAGTTTTAGAGGTTCTGACTTTAGGTTTTAGGTGTTCACGTCTGGAGCAAGTTCTGTTTTAGTGCCTCATCTTTCAGATCCAAAGAAGGGCACATAGTGATAAAAAAAGTGACACGGCCAACATTATAAGAATAAAGTTATTTTATTCTCAAGTACTTTACAACCAATTACACTTGAGGTGTGGTGGTTAGACCTGCCATGTCAAGTACCACCTATCCCACCTGTGGCAGAGTCTGTGGATCCCACATTGGTCTCCTCAACCACCTCAGAACAAACAACACTAGAGTGGAAGTCATTCTCGATTACAAGGGAGTCTAAGGAGATGATTACTGCAGTGCAGAAAATTACAAAACATAGTGCTTTCAAAGGCACATACATACCAAGATAGTGATTGTGTTTAATTCAGTGGATGTTCTGTTTTCAGGAGCAACACGCAAAAAGCTGGAGGAACTCAGCGGGTCAGGCAGTATCCATGGAGGGAAATTGACAGTCGACATTTTGGGTTGAGACCCTTCATCAGGTCTGGAAAGAAAGAGGGGAGATAGCCAGCATAAAAAGGTGGGAAGGGGTGGCACAAGAGCTGGTGGGTGATAGATCAATCCAGGTGAGAGAGGAAGTTGGGCAGGTAGGGGAAGGGGAGAGTGGGAATGATGCAAGAAGCTGGGAGGTGATAGGTGGAAGGGACAAAGGGCTAAAGGAGATGGAATCTGATAGAAGAAGACAGTAGACCATGGAATAAAGGAGGTAGGTGAGGAGGAGAACCCGTGGGAGGAATGTGTGGGTGATGGGCAGATAGAGAGGGCAAGGGAGGGGAAAGAGATGGGATGATGGGGG
This sequence comes from Rhina ancylostomus, assembly GCA_030265395.1. Lineage (NCBI taxonomy): Eukaryota > Metazoa > Chordata > Chondrichthyes > Rhinopristiformes > Rhinidae > Rhina > Rhina ancylostomus. The sequence goes on along the minus strand of JARFYF010000012.1, from coordinate 20,229,214 downwards.
AGAAAAAAGGGACAGAGGGGAGTAGTTACCAGAAGTTAGAGAAATCGATGTTGATGCCATCAGGTTGGAGACTACTGAGGCTGAATACAAGGTGCTGTTCCTCTAATCTGCATCTAGCCTCAACTTGGCAGTAGAGGAGGCCATGGTGCAGATTGAAGGTGAAGCAAATATCCAACTATTTAATAATAGAGGAAGAAAGAAATATTAGGCCAATATTAGTAAGGATGTGATACTATGACATTTATAAAATAATATGATTAAGGAAGGTCAGCATAGATTTCCAGAAAAGAATCATGGCCGACTAATTGATTGCAGCATTTCAAGGATATATTTAATTGAATGAACTAGTGACTGGTGTTTTTGTATTTTCAGAAGATTTTTGATAAAGTTCCAACTGGAGATAAGTAAACAAGGACTTGTGGGTAACATAAGATATTTATTTATTAGTCACATGTACATCGAAACACACAGAGAAATGTGACTTTTTTGTGTTACTGAGTGTGTGCTGGGGACAGCCCGCAAGTGTTGCCACTGTTCCGGCGCCAACATAGCATGCCCACAGCTCCTAACCTGTATGTCTTTGAAATGTGGGAGGAAACTGGAGCACCTGGAGGAAACCCACGCAGACACATGGGGAGAATGTACAAACTCCTTACAGACAGTGGCGGGAATTGAACCCAGGTTGCTGGCACTGCAACAGCTCCGCAATAGCCAGATCAAAACAACTGGTACCGCTACACTAACTGCTACACTACCTGCCACTTAATCAAGGATTGAGAGTTAATTTTAAAAAAATAGAAAACAAAGTACAAATAAGTCCTTCTCACACTGGTATACTATGACTAATGGATTACCATTGGCATGGGTACTTGGGCTCCACGAATTCACAATCTATATCAATGATTTGGCTGAAGGGACCAAATGTAATATTTCCAAGTTTTCTGATAACATGAAGCTAAGTGGGAATGAGAGTAACAATGAGAATGAAAAAAGATTTCAAGGGAGACAGACAAGCTGAGCATACTCATCTGCCACGTTGTTGTCAACTCAATGTGGAAAAATATGAGGTTACCAGCCAGAGAAGAAAAACAATTATTACAAATTACCAAAGAGAATGTATTGCTGATCTTAAAGCACATTAAGATGGTTAATTCCTCAGGGCCTGACCCAGTGCATCCTTAACCTTGTGGGAAACTAGGGAAGAAATCGTGGAGGCCCTTACAAAGTTACTTGCATCATCATTAGCCACAGGTGAAGTTCCAGAAGACCGCAAGGAAGCTAATGTCGTACCATTATTTAAGAAGGGCAGCAAAAACAAGCCAGGAGACTACAGGCCAGTCAGCCTGACATCAGTGGTGGGAAAGCTACTGGAGGGGATTCTGAGGGACAGGATCTACCTGCATTTGGATAGACAAGGACTGATTAGGGATAGTCAGCACAGCTACGTGTGTGGGAAATCATATCTCAGAAATCGGTTTTGACGAGGTAATCAAGAGGATTGATGAGGTCTGGGCAGTGGACATTGGCTATATTGACTTTAGCAAGGCCTGTGACAAGGTCCCACATGGGAGGCTAGTCTGGAAGGTTAAATCACGTGGTATCCAGGGAGGGCTTCCTAACTGGATACATAGTTGGCTTGATGGTAGGGTGATAGTGGAAGGTTGTTTTTTTGCTCTGAAGGTCTGTGACTAGTGGTGTGCCACAGGGATTGGTGCTCAGCCTATTGTCATTTATATAAAGATCTGGACGAGAATGTACAAGGCATGTTGCAAATGACATTAAAATAGGAGGTATCGTAGACAGTGAAGGTTATCAAAAATACAGGGGAACCTTGATCAGCTAGGTAAGTGGGCCAAAGAATGGCAAATGGCATTCAATTCAGCTAAGTACAAGGTGCTGCATTTCAGGAAGTCAAGCCAGAATAGGACTTTCACAATGAACTGCAGGGCCCTGGGGAGCATTGCAGAACAGAGGGATTCCACAAACACAATTCCTTGAAAGTGGTGTCACAGATAGACCGAGTGGTGAAAAAGGCATTTTAGCACACTGGCCTTTATCAAGCAGGGTATTGAGTACAGGAGTTAGGATGTTGCATTGTAGTTGTACAAGACATTGGTGAGGCTGCAACTGGAGTATCGTGTCCAGTTTTAGTTACCGTTATAGGAAAGACGTCATTAAGCTGGAAAGAGTGCAAAGAAGATTTAAGAGAACGTTGCCAGGACTTGAGGGCCCGAGTTACAGGTAAAGACCATAAAATATAGGTGTAGAATTAGGCCATTCAGCCCTTTGAATTTGCTCCACCATTCAATCATGACTGTTTTCTTTTAACCCCATTCTCCCTGTAAGAACCTATCAATCTCCACCTTAAATACACCCAAAGACTTGGCCTCCACAGTCCTCTGAGGCAACTAGTTCCACAGATTCACGACCCTCTGGCTGAAGACATTCCTTCTCATTTCTGTTTTAAAGGGACATCCCTTAATTCTGAGGCTATGCCCTTGGATCCTAGGCTCTCCTACTAATGGAAACATCCATTCTATCCAAGCCTTTCAGTATCCGGTGGGTTTCAACGAGATCCCCCTTCATCCTTCTGAACTCCATTAAGTACAGGTCTAGAGACATCAAATGCTCCTCATACATTAAGCTTTTCATTTCTGGGATCACTCTTGTGAACCTCCTCTGGACCTTCTCCAGGGCCAGCACATTCTTCCTTATATATAGGGCCCAAAATTGCACACAGCTGAGCTGGCTAGGGCTTTATTCCTTGGAGCATAGGAGACTGAAGGATGACATTATAAGGGTGTACAAAATCGTGAGGGGTGCAGTTAGAGTGAATGTACAGTCTTTTCTCACAGGGAAAGGGAATCGAGAACTAGAGGGCCTAAGTTTAAGGTGAGAAGGGAAAGACTGAAAAGGGACCCAAGGGCCAACTTCTTCACACAGAGGATAGTGCGTCTATGGAACAAGCTGCAAGAGTAAATAGTTGAGGTGGGTACAATAACAACTTTAAAAAAAACATTTGGATAGGTATATGTATAGGAAAGGTTCAGAGGGATATGGGCCTAATGCAGCCAAATGGGCACCTTGGTTGGCTTGGATAAATTGGCCTGAGGGCCTGTTTCTGTGCTGTATTACTCTATGATTCTAGTAGTAAGTATTTTAAAATAGTTGGAGATTGTGTAATATTAATGTTTAAAGCTAACATGGAGGTGCACCAGACAATTTGGAACAAAAATGGCATGTTGGCCTTTAATGTAACAGAACAAACCAACCCTGGGGTATTCTGCACAATTTTGTTTAATCTAAAGGATATCCTTGGTACAGCAGGAATGCAGCAAAGATTCACCAAACTGGTTACTGGAAAGGCAGGTCTGTCACATGAAGTAAGATAGAGTAAGCAGTGCCTCAGTTCTTGACAGTTCAGAAAAATGACAAAACTTTTATGTGGGCTCAACAGAGTAGATGCAGCAAGGACGTTTTGCTTGGCCAGAGTCTAGAAGTGAAGATCAGTTTCAAAATAAGGGGCAGTCATTTAAGACTGAAATAAAGAGAAACTTTTTCACAGAGCATGGTCTTTAAAATTCTCTACCCTAGAGGGCTGTAGAGGCCAAGTCAACAATTACAATCAAAGCAAAAATTAACAGATGTCAAGGAATTGAGGAATACAAATAAGAGAAGCTGGTGCTCAAGGTTGATTCACCACAATCTTATTAAATGGTGGTGGGGCTTGAGGGGACAAATAACTTACTACTATTTCTCATGATCTTATTTTGTAATTAGTTTATTATTGTCATTATTTTATTATTATATCAATATAGTTTATTATTGTCATGTAGTGAAAACGTTTTGTTTATATGCCATCCAGATTATTCAAAATATAACACCGAGGAAGTACAAGAGAAAAAAAACAAAATGCAGAATACAGTATTACAGTTACAAAGAAAGTACAGTGCAGGTAGACAAATAAAGTCAAAACTGTAAAGGCCAGTCTAACAGGGAACTTGAAAAAAACCACAATGCTGTTAAGTGTTATTCTGACATTCAGACAGAATTGGGACTTCTTAAAAAAAAATGGGGGATTTATTTTTTATTTTTATCTTGCTGGACCATATGTGGGCAGAGTCATCGTTCAAGTGCCACAAGTGCAATTCCATCATTAACATCATTACCCTTCCCAATAAAAATTTCCAGAGTTTACTCTGCAACTGGAATAGACAAAGTATTACTGGAATAGACAAAGTATTATAAATTAAATAGGCAAGTTTAAACATTTTGCTTTTCTTTAAAAACATACTCAAAATGTAAAAACAGGCCCTAAACTTTGGATTCCACACTTTTAACCCCTTCTCCACTCAGATACCTCACAGTCCAGCTCTTCAGCCAAGTTTTTAACTACCTGTCCCAGTAAGTCAGCGCCCAACACTTCTGCGAATCACCTGCGTGCATTTCACTGCTTTTTTCTAAAACAAAAACGAGTGAACAAGCTGAAGCTGTGGGGACAAAAGATCAGACAACAGGAGTTCAACAAGTGCCGCTCTTCGCTGCCAGAGGCGCGGCGGTCACCGAGGCGCCGGCCTTCACTCAGCCGAAAGCCGCGCCGCCGGTGGCCGAGCACACGGTGCTGGGCCCGGGCTGCCCACACCCTCACACTGCGCCTCCCATCAGTTGCCTCCCCACCCCCGGCGCAGTGCCACCAACTGAAGGCCAGCCAAGGCCCGGGCCGCTCACCTGAGACGCCATGACAACGGGCTCCGGGACCGCAGAGCGCCGCGCGCCGCCTGACATGCGCGCTGGCGGCTGGTGCCTTGGCGCCGTTACCGGCGCTCCCCTCAGGGCGGGGGCGGTCCACGCCGCTCATCGGGCGTAGTTCATCGCAACGAAGGCCCCTTCCTGGGATGGGGGATGATTCTAAACCAAGGGCCCACACCTCGCATTTCCCATATTAAAATCCATCTGCCACCTCAGTTATTAGCAATGGAGGATATCTATCAGGCCCGATGTCGGAGCAGGGCTTTAAGCATCATCGGAGAACCAGCGCACCCCGCTCACCACCTCTTTAGACTACTCCCCTCTGGCAGGCGATACAGGACAATACGTGCACACATCACAAGACTGAAACACAGTTTTTTCCCCCCAAAGCTGTTAAATTGTTGAACATGGATTGACACCCCCATACATACATACATACACACATATATACCATGTCTTCCTCCCTTCACTGGCTGGACTCACTATGGTGTTATTTAATGATTTATGCTGCTATATTGATATTGATATGCTACTGATTATCATTACTATTATTATAATGGTTCATTTGCCCACTGCCTCTTATTTTTTTATATATACCTTATATTTGTGTAAGTATGTTTGTTCTATTTTATAGTCATAATTGCTTTTATCAATTTGCTGTTCTGGCTTTTGTTACAAGGGAGTGCCATTGTAATTTTGTTGTGTTGTTGTTCTGCAACAGTACAATGACAAATAAAGGAATCTTGAATCTTGAATCTTGAAAATTGTGATCTTCATACTTCTTTTCTTGAAAATGTAATAAAATATCTTCAGGACAAATGAAACTGGCATCTTAACATAAACTGGTGAGCATGCCACCAAATCCTCCTCCATTTATAATCAAACCATATTCTGCTTTGTTTATAACTCAATAAATAATGGCTGAATCTTCATTCACTTAAGACTGAATTAACCCACTTCCAATCCTCCTCTATTTGTTGTTGTTCAATCTTTGAGTTCAAAGGTCACTAGTTGCTTTGGTTTCAGTAGACATGTACTGGTTCTGGGAAATGGAATTAGCTTGAATGTACATCTTGGTCGGCATGGACAGATATGGGCCAAAGGGCTTTTTTCCATGCTGTACGATTCTACATAGGAGCTAATCAGACTAAATTATTATTTGATCAGTCTGTGGCCCACAAAGCAACAGACGCTACTTTGTGTTGCATAGTTAAGAGCAGACACAGTAGTATTGCAAGATTTAAGCCTCTTGGAATTATGCTATGCCTTAACAGCAATCATAGATTCATAGATTCAACCAGATTCACCTTCACCTATACATTAGAGGCTATTTATAATGAGGAGTTGGGGAGGAAAAATGTTATTAGTGTACGATTAGTGTAAATGGGTATTTGATGATCAGTGTGGATTTGGTGGACCAAAGGGACTGTTTCCATGCCAATATAACTATAATTCTACAACTAAGACTACATAACCAGTGCTAAAATTGACAAGATTACCAGGAAGGGCAGCCACCATTACAAAAGATGTCCATGGGAAATATCCAACAAAATTGTCTCATCCTGGTGAGGAAGTACATTGAAGACAACTTGATCATTTCCAAAACAGTTCTGCAGCTGTCAAAGCACATTAAGATACTCTGGATGTATGTGTCTTCCAAGCTTTGATTGTCATCATCAGAAGACACAGGGAGCATGTCATATTCTCAGGGCCATGAGATTTCCAGAATACTGGTCTGACCACAGTCTCATTGCACCACAAACAGACTGTCTGGCAAAACCAAAAGCACCCAAACTTCAATTCCACATCCCACTCCCATACTAACATGTCTGTTCATGGCCTCCTCTACTGCCATGTGGAGGCCAGATGCAGGTTGGAGGAACAACATCTCATATTCCGCCTTGAGTCTCCAAACTGATGGCCTTAACATCGATTTTTCTAACTTCTGGTAACCCCACCCCTTCATTTTCTACCTCCCCCTCCCCACTCCTTTGTCTTCACATATTCCTATAGCTCCTTTCCCCTGCCTTGATGACCTGCCTATCTCCTCTCCTCTATGCCATAGTCCACTGCCCTCTCCTACTGGATTCCTCCTCCTTCAGTCCTTGGCCTCTTCTACTTATCACCTCTCAGCTTATTACATCTTCTCCCCTTTTCCCACCCAATACCTTCCCCCTCTCACCTGGACTCGCCTATCACCTGAAGTCACCTATCCCCTGCCTGAGTGTGATCCTCTCCTTCCCCAACTTCTTATTCTGGCTTCTGCCCTCTTCCTTTCCAGTCCTGATAAAGGGCCCTGGCCCGAAATGTTGACTGTTTATTTCCCTCCATGGATGCTGTCTAACCTGCTGAGTTCCACCAGCACTTTTTGTGTATTGCACCTAAATATTTCCACATTTCAGCAGGACAATATGAAGTGGGCATTGACTGAAAAATTGCACAACAAAATGGTAACAATTGATATGGTCTCCAATAACACTGAGGAAAATTGATTATCATTCAGAGACTATGCATATTCCGCTGCATTTAATGTTCTTGGTTCTACCAAAGGTAAACATCTTGATTGGCAGGATGAAAAAGATATTGGCATTGGTAGACTATTGAATGAAAAATGCTAGCTTTGTACAAGCTGTTTTTCAGGTGCTCATTCAGAGCAATTCAAATCCTGAGCAGGCAGCCTATTACAATATCAATAGTAATAGTCCAGTGCAAACTCAAAAATATGCAAAGCTCATTGCTGAGCAACAAGGCAAATGAGATTCATTCCTGCATAGGCAGTAATGACAGGTGGAACAACTTTGTTGCTCTGAGGATGATCTTTGGGCTAAAGTCATAAGTTACATCTCCAATAGAAAAACAGAAAATGAACAGCAAAAACAGGCTAAATACTTCAGCAACATCCTGTATCAATATACATGTATGAATGAAGAGGCAATTACTCCGATGTCAACATAATTCTTGATGACCCTACAAAACTGTCTGAAACTTTGAGAACAGTTGACCTGCTACGAAATTACAAAGCTCGTGGAGAAGATGCTGTTCCACTTGTATAGGTGGGGAAAGCAAAAATCACTCCTGTGATCTTCATTAGGCATTTCCTTGCTGTCAGTAGCTGCCAAATTCCTCAGCAGAATTCTACTGTATCATCTTGCACAACATATTGAATAAGAGCTCCTGTATGGGAGTCACTGTAGTTTCAGGAAAGAACGAGGGACTTGGACATGGTGTTTGCATCTTATCAACACATGCCAGAAGCAAAATAACTGCATGTGATACAGGCTATCATGGGGGCATTTGGAATTTCATCCAGAAATTCAGTTACCTGGAGTAAATTAATGCAATGGCTCAGCGATTCAATGATGCCATGCTTGTTTGCGTTGTGGACAACACAATTGTCTAAACCATTCCCAGTAACTAATGGATTCATGTAGGGCATGAATTGGCCTAATCCTCTGCCACACCTACAGATATCTTTTATGGCTATTATATCAGATGGCAAGTTCTTCATTTTGAGGGAAGAAGAGAAGTTTCTTTCTTCATAACTAGACTAGTCAACACCACGCCTTCCTCTTATTTCTAACTGAGCTGATCTAACATTGAATCCTACGTTTATAATAGACTACCTCATCCATGCATCCTCCAGGATTTACAGCTAAACTAACCTATCTCTACATCTTCGCCTATTCATAACACGACTGACAGATCATTGTTCTTTCCTCCATCAAAAACCATAATTAACAACCCTTGAGTAAACAACATGTTAATCATCACTGTTGAATTTATAGTCAATTTAATTCTCCAATTAGAGACACTTAAATATCTTTTTTCATATTTTAATAACACAAACATCACAGATACTATCTCAAAATAAAGGCACGATGTAAAAATAACTTTTGTTCACTGTACTGCCTAAATTTGCTGTTGGGTCAAAATGAATTAAACTTTGTAGTGCTAAATTGAAACAACCCAGTGTTGACCCAAATTGGTGACAGTGACTATACTTTATTCAAAGCAAAGAAAACTTGTTAAATAGCAATCTGCAGAATGCAAAGTGTGTTATGTTACCGATTGTTCCCTGCAGAGAAGCTGAATTCTCCTTTCCACCTTACCCCACCACCCCCAAACCCATTAATGCCCCCAATACCTTTAACTCCATGCATTTTGCATTCAGGGATCAGTTTATGTGCCACACTCTCCAGTTATGTCAGCCTGATGATCGGCTTGATGATTGGTTTTCTCCTCAAGCTTCTCTTCTTAATCTTTCTCTTGCTGCAAAGTTTATTAAATGAAAGTTGACCCAGTGGCAAACTTACTCCAACCTAAATCATTTTTTTGTTGTTGGGATTGTAGGAATGTCTTGATCTTATGTCTGCAGTGTTCTGATCAGAACAAGTTTGTGATCAGTACATCATTTGCTTCCTTATCCCTGGTATTGTTATCAACATGTTTGCACTCCAAAATATGGCAGCCTGCTGTAGCAACATTTGCCTTTAGTATTAGTTATCCTGCCTGAATCTGCATAGATTGTATCGCCTATTATCTTACCTCCTGGAATTGCATACAATAAAGTGGCACATATCAGAATGATGATGATTACTTTTCATTATTTCGGTGCAGAAAAGCCTGAACCTTTGCTTTGTAAATTTACCTCCTAACTGTGTCTACAAGGGGCATTTTGCAATTACTTCAACACAGTACTCAAGCTTCCTTAATCATGGTACACAAGCTACAAGGTAGTTCTCTAGCAGGATAAAAATATTAACGTTAAAGATAAATTAGAGTTAAACATACAGGAATCTAAAGTTAAGACTTACCAAGATTCTCAAAAAGGGATAATTAAGGAAAATGTGAACAATGAAGTCCGCTGTCAATGTGTACTTTCCCCACCACTACCCTGGCTTCGATTATAAACATGGTGTCCTTCCGGGGCTGCCATATGTAAATAGTATCAGGAGGTGTAGGTTGCTGCTTGAATCCCCACTTGTTCCTTGGAACTGTCTTGGAGGTTCGGGATGAAACTGTGAGAAGTATAAATAATGGACATGAGCAGCAATCACTCCATCCACCCAGCATTCACCTGTTAAGGACCTTGATCTCCACCAGCAGCTTTTGGAGGGAGATTACCTCCAATTGTTAGGACATAAGTGTCTTTTTATGTCACCTCACTGACTGAGCTCCAAACCACTTTTGCTATCTCCAAGGCCTGGTTGAGTGTACTCACAGAGTTTGACATTATCCAGGACAAAGCAACAACTGATCAACTTTCCATCTACCCAATTAAAAGTTTACCCTCTCTCCACTGGCATACTAGAGTTGCAGTACCATCTATAAGATGTAGTGCAACAGTTTGTCAAGATTTCTCCAACAGTAATACCCGACCCGTGAAAAGGGCAAAAGGCACAAAGGAATGCTAACATCTCCAAATTGCCTTCAAATTATAGACTAACTTAACTTGTACATACGTAAATCCTTCATTGTTAATTCGCAATACTGCAAATGCCTACCTAAGAGAATCTTCAGCCTATAGATTGTAGTGGTTCAAGGAAATGACATATTACCATCTTCTTAAAGACAAACAGGGATTGGAAATAAATCCTGTTCTTACAAACATATCCAATGAAATGAATAAAAAAAAACTTACATTGACAGCTATTGTTTTGTTTCTAATAACATATTAGGCTGACTGTTGATAAATGCAATGAAACACTCATGGCACAACATTTTATTAGCAACAATTATCTAAATGACAGCGATAGAAGTTTACTCCAGTTACTACATGCATGGCTTTTAGTCTTTGTCTAGGGCTCTGTTTATATGTTTTTGTTGCATTATGCTTACTTTAGAACATAGTTGAAATAAAGTAAATGATAAATGATCTCATTATATAATCAAGCATTGTAAATAATTGAATCAACAGTATAAGGAAAAGGCTCCAGGGGCTGAATGGACCACTTCTGTATGTTCCTATTTTTTATCTTTGTTACATTTGGAAAACCAAAAAAAGCGAAGTAGCATTGCTGCATTAGCAGCATGTAATGCTCATGCAAGGGTACATCGCCCAGCAGAGGAATTCTCCCACTTACATTAGCTCTGCTGCCTTTTCAAACGTGCAGGTGTTTTACATTAGTACAAGCATGGAATGATGGCAAATGTTCTTAACTGAGGCTTAGCATGCGATGAAATCCTTCCTAATGGGAGCTAGGTTTCAATGTTTCTGAAGAAAGGTAATGATAATTACTTTATTAATTTAATTATGCCTATACTTACAGTATATTAGTTTCTTCATTCAGAATCAATGCAGAGTAGTCTATATTGAAGGATGTCACAAGGGGGATTACGAAAGCTCTGGGAGAAAGGCTATGCTCACTTTAACCCCTGAACTGGATAAGCTATCAGTAATCCATTCAAAACTAATCAAACATTTACACACTGTGCCAAATGGTGGCACACAGGGCGGGAAACAATTCATCATCTTCATACACTCATTACACTTATACCATCTCAATATAACTATGCAAATTAGACAGGGGACTTGACATCAGGTCCGTGTACACAAATTATAAACAAATATTCATCCATTACACTGCAAAAATTAAACAGCTGAAGCACTAACACTAGATGAACTCCAAGCCCTGTTTATCAATTATTTATGAACCCAAACTGACAGGACTGTCTACATGAATTAGCAGCATATGCCAAGGTTTGTTATAAATCCCAGCCTACTGTAAAACTCATTTTCATAAAATGTATGTACATGGCTGACAATATATCAACAGTTCTAGATAAATAATTTATTAGAATGATGCCATGAGAGCACACTGATACTTTGCATTAGAGTAGAAGTGCCAAGTGGTGATTATACAAAAACTATATTTTCCAACTTCCTTCAGAGTTACATCTTAAATCAGTATCAAAATGCTCAATAAGGACAGAGATATGGTTATTGCAAGAAACATTATAGCATGGAAAATGAGCTCAACTTTTGAAGGATGTCTAGAATTTAACTGAGCTTTGAAATATGCCCTCTACAAAAAGTACTAATTAACAGTTATGTGTCTAATAAATGGCTGCAAATAAAAATCATAAATTAAATATGACCAAGATTTTTAAAGCAATGTACAAATGTACTGTAGAATTTTACAATTATATATACATCTATATGAACTACCTAGTGATGGATATATTGTACATTATTACTGCTCACAAAATCATGAAACACTTCTTCCTGTTGTTTGTATAAATAATGTAACTTGGTCCAGAACTTCCCTTGACTATTATGTATTGAACAACAAGCAGATTACCCAGACAGTAAATGCAGATGGGCATCTGATATTCAGACTAAATTCGGATTAAACTGCACAAGTCAGAACCATAGGTTTCCATAGTTACTTTTAAAAGTCTGAGCCTCGGTTTGCAGGACCAGAAACTTAAAAGGATTTATTCTGATAATTAATCGACAGATTTGTTCATAAACAGGAAAGTGATCTGGATATATAATCAGGTATTCTTGATAATTTTATAGTTGGCTTCTGTGAAGCACAGATGAATTGAAGGCTTCAAAGTGAACCGCTTATGAGATTAATAGAAGGAGTTGGTCAGAGCTTAGTCCCATCTTCAGCCATTCAAGGATAAAAATGTACTACCAGGAAAAGCTGAAAAAAAAGAGATACTATTTTGGGCAAAATGAAATGAGTCAGGCTTGTCTTAAAAATGCACTGTACTAAGGTTGTTTGTCACTTTGCTCTTCACTCTGTGTAAAAATACTTCATCGTTTGCAATCAATATCCCATATGGTCACTTAGTGTCTTTCACATATCAGCCTTTGGCTGCAAGTATTCCTTCAATTAGATGTAAGAAAGAAAGAAAGGCATTCATTTACTGCCTTTGACAATCACAAATAACAGTAATAACTGACCAGGGTAATCCATTTCATTGATTTTGATTAAGGTATAATTATTACCCAACTCACTTGAGATAGCTCCCCTACTCTTCTTCAAAAAACTACCTTGAGAGGGCATTCAGGACATGAGTTTGACAATCATTTAAAAGACAAATGGTGGGTGATGTTTGGGGCTGAATGCAATAATGATCAAATCATCTATCTCATTAAGAAAAGTGAAAGGATAAATATTGGCCAAGGCATCTCATAGAAGTACAATGGTCTTCAAATAATATTATGGAAGTTTGGGAGCTTTAACATCCACCTGAGAGGGACTCAATTTAACACCTCATTCATAAGTCATTATTCTAGCAGTCAGTGGTGTATTAAAGCATCATCTGAAGTTATGTATGTGTGTCTGTGGTAAAATAGTAAAAAGCTAGTGATAGTGGAGGTCTCAGGGGATATAGGGATGCTGCTATCCAGGTCACTGGATGGCAGTTGGGCATAAAGTTTAATTAAAAATGGAATATTAGCCTCCATAACTAGAAGAATAGCAATGGACATAAGTTTTGCTGCAAGTAGTAAAACCCTGGTAAGACCACATTTGGAGTACTGTATACTGTACTATGCACATTTCACTTTGGCTCCTTGATATCTCTGACCTATAACTGCCCAATGGGGATACCACATTTTTTCAAGGAGTCTTTGAGCACATCGACAAATATTTTCCTCTGTCTTTCTGGTAATGTCTTCCCACTACAGAGTTGTTTCAGAAGCTAGTGTCAGGCATGCAAATGATGTGGCCTGCCCAATATAGCTGTTCAAGTATAATTTGGGTCTCAATATTTGGGATGTTGGCCTGGGAGCAGGCATTCATGTTAATTTTCTCATTCTGCCAGTGACTATGGAGGAATTTGAAGAGACAGTATTGGTGATATTTTTCCAGTTCCCCGTGATGCCTTCTGGGTCTCAGAACCATATTGAAGGGCAGGGATCAATGCTACTGGTAAATCATAACCAAGGTCTTGATCTTCAAACACCCTTTTTGTCAATCAACCAAAGGCTGTGTTGGTGTATTGAAGCTGGTGATGTACTTCATCATCCACACCTACCTTTGCCAAGAGGTGGCTCCCAACATGAACTGGGAGATCCACTCCCCACTGAAGTCGAGGACCACTGCACACAAGTCCGGTGATCCTGACCTGTACAAGAAATTGAAATATGACCTTTGGAAAGCTATCAGGGGTGCCAAGAGGCAATACTGACTCAAAATAGAGTCCAAGACCAGCCGTCAGTTATGGCAGGGCTT
>JARFYF010000012.1:20128805-20138830 GCA_030265395.1 Rhina ancylostomus | reverse complement strand
CAATACATACTTCTCTTTTGTCACATAACCTTGGTTTACTCATTCTTGGCTCTCAACATTCTTAACAGTGAAATGGTGAACTCAGGCTTTTTCTTTGCCCATAATGTTGCTGGACTACAAGCTGAAAACGTTGCAGTGAGGGCAACAGGCTGCCTAGGGCTTTGGTAAAACAATAGTAAAGTGTATCTGCTTTATGGAATTGGAGGATTGACAAATAAATGAAAGAAGGACTGAGGAGGTGGGTGAATTGGAATGAGTGAATTTAAAAATCAGGGCCAGAGCGAAGCTTGTGCTGAGAAACAGTTAAAGTTTCAAACAAGATCTTTTCTCAGAAATATATTAATTCTGTTTCATTTTTCACAGATGCTGCCTATGCTGCTGAGTGTTTCCAGCATTTTCTGTTTATAAAATACTGGCTTATTTCTATATTAATAGCAGTGTTCAGATGATGTGATTTTTTTTCAGCAAAATATGGATCCTTGCACCTAATTGGTAAGCCGGTCAAGAATGAAACGTACTGGTTGAAGGGAACCAACATAATGCATAAAACCAACGTTCAAATTTAAAACCTACCAGATGGGAGTTCGAATCAGGAGTATTAAGAGCAAATAGTATTAATAGAGAAATGGTCCTTGAGTAGTCAACTGTGTAGGTTCAATTATCTACAATGGAAGAAAACATTCTTTACTGTTTTATGTTGATTTTTGGGGAAAGTCTGGGTTGTTGAAGGTGTTACCAAAAGTGTAAGATCTGAAAAAGGAACATTTTCCTTTAGTCCCTTTTCAGTTCAGTTATTTGCTAAAATATGAAGGCACATTTCCAGTGTTCACATTGAATGAGTGAACCAGGCAATTCAAAAAAAGGTCTGGGTATTGCCATAAAAAGAAAGGAAAAAGTTGAAATCCAGCAATGCCATCTCCCATGCCATCCCAAAGCAATCACAGCCAATGACATAGTTTAGATGTGTAGTTGCTGTTGTGGTGCAGCAATTAGCGTATAACTGTATGTGGCACACAACCTCCTAACTCAGAGCCAATTGTGTGAATACTAAAACTCCTTGAAGTACTTGTACATAAGAATCATCTTATAAGTATGATGGATCATAAGATTATTTAATTTTGTCAAAGTTTCAAAATAGCCAGAGACTACTGTGCTCTATATATTTCTGACATGTTTAGAGATTTTTCTTAGAAAATGGACTTGGGGCATTTTTAGTTCACTAAATAGGTGCTGTGTAGTATGATAACTGCAAGTTGAAAGCCAAAATTGTGACGACCCTGCTTTAAGAAATCATAATTAAGGTCGGCGACTTTTTATAAGTGTTAAAACATGACCTACATGTTTCACAAATGGCAGCCGCATGCCAGGCAACCATATTCACACCCAGATGCAAGAGAAGTGAGTTGGTGTGTGTAGAGATCTCTCCACGTGGCTGCCATAGAGATGAGAGAGAACTGGTTGTGGGTGGATGGGTATTAGGAAAACAGTGATGGGAAGGGGCTATTGTGCAGGGGCCTCCCGAGGAGAGAGTGCCCTTGATTATGAAGCAGTCCTGATGACACCACATGATGGAGGGTGGCCCAAAGACCTCATGATCATTGAAATTCATACAAGCATCGATCTTTACAGAGGCTGCCAGCATGATTTGCTTTTAAATAAAATTTCATATTTTTTTCAACATAAAAGGAACATTTTGGGCATGGGGAAATAATTCATTACTTGCAGGGTGTGATATTCCTCAATTTATTGTGAGATATTTATGAAAGCCGTAGGACTTGACCTTTAGGGCCAATTACTGTCAACTAATCATTAAACTGATCCACACACTTTGATGCCATCATGCATGAAAAGTAAGATAGGAAAATGTAAGCTCTGTTCAGATGGGTCCAATTTCCTATGGGGCATGAGCATTTCAAAACAGACCATTCTGCTTTCTATGTATGATTTATGTTCATTTTTTGGGAAAGTGGATTATTAGTAAACAAATGTAATTGGATCTAATTTCTAGGCATCAGAAATTCCATTTTGATTGAAAACTCCAGTTTGAACAAGTTGTATTGCTCGAAGGTGCAAATACTAAATTCCTGTGACATTCCTGATAACTAAGTGATCATTTCAAATTCTGTAGCAAGTTGCATTTAATGAGGTGCCTGGCATGGAAAGTGTGAAATATAGTTTGCGAAAGGCTGAGTGGTAACAATAAATCTTCTTGAAATCTCAGTTGGAGCAATTGCATTAATGTCTCCTGGACTTTTGTATAAATTAATTTAGATTTTGCATTAAATATATTTTTGATAAATGTTTTCAGCAGTATATGGACTGAAATGAAAATAGTGCCATAGGGAAAACGTGTCGCAAGTGGGTAGTTCTTTCAAAGAACTAGCACGTGCACAATAAGCCGAATGGCCTTTAATTTTGTTATACAATTCCAGTACTTGTGAGATATTA
This sequence comes from Rhina ancylostomus, assembly GCA_030265395.1. Lineage (NCBI taxonomy): Eukaryota > Metazoa > Chordata > Chondrichthyes > Rhinopristiformes > Rhinidae > Rhina > Rhina ancylostomus. The sequence continues at coordinate 20,136,382 of JARFYF010000012.1, read as the reverse complement.
CAGTAAAACTGCAATATCCAGCATGCTTGTGACTTCGGTGGGCAGGGTTGGCAGATTTTCTGGGCTATTGGAGTTTATTCCTATTAATACTACAACACATTCTCAATTTTTTTTAGATATTACGGTATTATAATAAATTCTCTAGTGAAGTTGGAAGTTTCAAGGGTGCATGGAAACTGGAGTCCCAGTGAGTTTTGGCAGAGTGCAGGGACCAGGGTTCCTGTGAATTGCAAGGGTGTGGGAACCAGGGCCCCTGTGAGTTTTGGGGAACACAAAAACCAGAGCCCCTGGTGAATCTCAGAGGAAAGCAGGATCTCTGATGATTTTCAAGGGTGCATGGGAACTGCAGTCCTGATAAGTCTTAAGCAGCAGGGCCTTGGTGAGTTTCAAGAGTGCACAGGAAACTGGGCCCCAGTGATTCTCAGTGTGGCAAATGGTATCTGCTGAGTCAAATACTGTAATATCAGAATTACTGAAAAATCAGACACCGGATTACTGAACTTTTATTGTAAATAGCAAAAATACATTTAGCACTTTAATTCTACATAAGCAATAGTGCAATGCTAACTGAAAAACAACTACATTTGTTTATTTGTCTAGAGCTTCACTGTTGAGTTGTATAATTTGACTGCAATGCCCTGTTTCACTGAAAATAAGCTTGGTTGAAGGGTTACATAGATTGAATGATTACCTACATGCCAAAACTAAATAATAAATTTCCAGTTTGGATATATGAAAGGCATAGGGATATAACAGATAAAATAGGCACTCAAATATCTGCTGTCGGTTGATATGAGCTTTCAGGGAACCCTTAAGAAAATGCCATATGAAAAATTTATAGTTAATTTGTTTCCAGTGAAATCACTAGCCAAAAGAACATTGTCCAAATTGACAGCTGCCAGGAAATTTGTGATAAATTTATTTTTCCATTTTTCTGCTAAAATATGAATTGGTAAAAATACAAAAATCAGGATCAGGGATTTAAAAGCTTAATGAACATAGCAAAAGCAAATTATCTGTCATGATATACAGTAAGTGTTTGTGTCAACACAACCAAGAAACATTATAATAAGGACTTGTAAAGATGCACGTGGGAAGGTAACTTCAAAAATTTAATAACATTTTAGCAAGAGTTTCACCTGATGGAATTCCTCACTTTCCCACATTAATGTGACTATGGATCAAAAGTTCTAAGCTCTGATGCTATGCATTGGGCATGATAAAGCATAAAATTCACCCAACAGTTTTATTTGAAGTCCTTAGCTATAAACATGATTGCTTTATTAACAATTACAATGCCTACAGTAATGACTTGGCAGGAGAGTAACATTGACTGAAATTGACAAAATCTGGATATTTCCAACCATTTCATAGATTTAGTTGTACCATTTACTGATCTATTCGGAAATGCCGCCGGAGCCCTTAATAGGGTTAATCTACTGCATAATTCTGTTAAGACAGCCGTGTGTATTTTTAAATAGAACATGTTATGTGGTCAGATGAATCATGCTTTAATTAGCTTTAATGAATTCAATTGTTTGCAATAATCTCCTTGTCATGGTGGAATATTGTCATATTTGATATATGGAGCTCTTCTTAATTTTTAAATGGAACTTTACTATAGCCAATCATGCAAAGCAAATAATATAGTACAAAAATTAAACCCTTGTTCAATTTCTGCTTGACCTTTTATTTGCCTTTCACTGGGAAAACAAGGACACTGATGAGTCAGTAAAGCCAGCAGTGCTGTTCTGAGAATCAGTAGCTGTTAATGTAGGCAGTGGTGGTAGACAGTCTGCCTCCAGTTTGTAATTTCAAATCAGTGCGGTGGGCTAATGTGCCAGGATAGTCCGCATTGTGGGGAGTAGCAAGAGAGGTAAGATAACATGTCAGTCTGTTAGCTAACAATTAAATGTGGCACCTCAAGCAGATCAATTTGAGTTAAGGATTTTCATGTACAGCATCATGGAGTTGTGCGTTCACCACTAAAACAAAACTGACAATAAATATTGTAGGGGTCTGTCTACTTTCCCCCATCCCTTTTGCCAAGATACTCAGAAGAAATGAAACACCATAATAAAACAGTACTTGAAATATCAACATTGCAGACTAATTAGAGCCAGCCTAATGGTTTATAATTGCATATCTGAAATGCACCAGTTTAGCTCCTTCTTATGTAACTTGACTACATGTCTCTTTGTGGTAATTAATGGAGGATGCAAACTAAAATTATTATAAGTTCTAGTAACCATATAAAAAAGAGACCACAAATTAATACTCTCCTTTTTGTTAGATATAATTTTTTTTCTGAGTTTCAGCTATTCCTCGCAGATTAAGCTTGCTAATTTTGCTTACAACATTCTTTGCCATATCACTAAAGCACAAAACCCTGGCTGAAATGTACAAAATGAAAAGAGGGAGGTCCAGGACAACAGTTGCATTAACCAATTTGTCCTTTTAATTCATCTAATTACCAGGGCAAAAGAAAAAGACCATTTATAGACTGCATGTAGCTGCTTTTCCAGTGATGATGCCAGGGCCAATGCTTTGAGGGTTTTGTTCTACAATTCAGTGCTTTTGTTAAGAGAAAAGGTTAAAGCCATTTTCAGCAGCTAGCAAGATGAAACATTTTCAATAAGGACACTTTGTACTTGTTTAAATTATCTTTCACAAAGAAGATGGCATTAATGGAGAAAAGTAGAGCTGCTTTTTATGAAAGTTGCTACTTGGAAGATGTTTGCTTTTATAACCGATTTCTAACAATTTTTATTATAAAGCTATTAGCTGGCAATGCGTTGGGTTTCAGTTAAAAAGCAGTTTGGTTAAAATTTGATATTCTTACATTTCAAGTATTGATGCTACATATTTCTAATTTATTTCTAACCTCTAAAGTATAAAGAAAATCAGAATAATGACAGTATAAAATTATTCAGCCTATAAATCCCAAAAGCGCATGTTTTGTGTGCTCTTTTGTTATATTACTACTAATGTTATGAAAATGATTCATTATCATTGAATATAGCCTGGATATTCCAATTGTAATGGTGACCAGATGACAGAACAGCATTAATTTAATGAGATTATTTTAGACTAGATAATGAATAGGTGATTGATCATGTTTGTTATATGTTGTTACATAATTCACAAATAAATTCCCATATTTGGGAGCTGACACAAATACTGAGCTTCTCATATAACATGCAACTCCCAGCCCCAGCCCCTGACCCATCCCTTCCCTGCCACCAACTTAATCTGTTTTTATCCTCTTTTTGGAATTTTCTATGTTAATGCACAACTCATGACTTGTATTTATTACACCTGAATTTTCCACGGGTTTCCATCTTTTCTGATCCAGTATGTTCCAGTATCATAGCGCTGAAATAAGCCAATTGACCTTGACTCACTGTGCTGCTATTTGTGCTCCAGAAGTTTCTTTCTACCTTGCTTCATCCATGACATTCCGTATACCCTCTCATTCCTTACTTATGTTTCTGTTGCATGGAAAAGTCACCTTATGTTTTGGAAGTCCTGATGGAAAAATATTACATAATTTTCTTTGACTCTTTTCTATTTATTTATATGTACCAAGGATTCATCTATTGAATTTTACAGCAATCTGCTCATATAATCCCTTGATCTGGAAGTATTGCAATATTATTTCCCTGAACCAATAAGTATTTCAAAAAAATATAAATATAGATCAATTAGTCCCAACAACTGGGCTGAATGCTCAGAGGGGAGTGAAAAAGGAAATAACAATGATGAAGAGAAAAAGTAAGATTACACAAACAGTTGACGTAATAAGGGGTCCATAAGATGTTTATGGATATTTAAGTAACAAACAGGTAAGAAGATGAAGGCTGGGACTAATTATGGACTAAAATGCAGTGAGCACTGCTGAGGTATTGAGTACTGTCTTTCTATCCAAGGCGAGGCAGAAGACAGTTATGGTAGTGAAGTGCCGGATAAGCTAAAAATTGATAAAGAGATACTAGAAAAGGTGATTGTGCTTAAAGTAGAAAAGTCCCCAGATCTGAAGCCTTGGAAATTACAAAGGTACTGGCCATGATCTTTCAATCATCTTTAGAATTGAGCATGGTGCTAGAGGACTGGACAGTTGCAAATGTTTCAAACCAATTTTAAAAACAGGGTAATAACAGGAATTTCTGGCCAGTCAGTTTAATCTTGGTGGGGGGAAGCTTTTAGAAACAATAGTCTAGAACAAGATTAACAATCAATGCATTTAGATTAATTAATGTAAGTAAACATGGACATAAAAGCAAATTGTGTTTAATGTACTGTATTGACTTTACTAATGAGGTAACTTTGGTATTGGTATTGGTTTATTATTGTCGCTTGCACCGAGGTACAGTGAAAAGCTTGTCTTGCAAACTGATTGTACAGGTCAATTCATTACACAGTACAGTTATATTGAGTTAGTACAGAGTGCATTGATATAGTACAGGTAAAAACAATAACAGTACAGAGTAAAATGTCACAGCTACAGAGAAAGTACAGTGCAATAAAGTGCAAGGTCACAACAAGGTAGATCGTGAGGTCATCGTCCATCTCATTGTATAAGGGAACTGTTCAATAGTGGGTTATCACAGTGGGGTAGAAGCTGTCCTTAAGTTTGGTGGTACGTGCTTTCAGGCTTCTGTATCTTCTACCCGATGGAAGAGGAGAGAAGAGAGAATTTCCTGAGTGGGTGTGGTCTTTGATTATGCTGGCTGCTTCACCAAGGCAGTGAGAGGTAAAGACAGAGTCCAAGGAGGGGAGGCTGGTGTCCGTGATGCGCTGGGCTGTGTCCACAACTCTCTGGAGTTTCTTACGGTCTTGGGCAGAGTAGTTGCTGACCCAATCCATGATACATCCAGATAGGATGCTTTCTATGGTGCATCAGTAAAAGTTAGTGAGAGTCAAAGGGGACAAACCAAATTTCTTTAGCCTCCTGAAGTAGAGGTGCTGGTGAGCTTTCTTGGCTGTGGCATCTAAGTATTTGGACGAGGACAGACTATTAGTGATGTTCACTCCTAGGAACTTGAAGCTGGCAACCCACTCGACCTCAGTACCATTGATGTAGACAGGAACATGTGCACCGCCCCCTTTCCTGAAGTTAATGACCAACTCTTGTGTTTTGCTGATCACTTGGACTCTGGAATCTAAAGTGCAATTTGTAAATTTACAAATGCTATCAAATCCCTTTGTCTTTTTTCCTATTCTGCCCTCCCCCATTGCCTATGTGATAATTTGACTGGTGCTTGCGATTGACAAGCTATAAATGCAACCATCACAGTTGTGCACTACAGTGTGGAGGTAGGCTTGCAATGATTTTCAATGTAGTTTTTCTAATATTACAATGCAAAGGTGCAGTATAATTATCTTTCAATTTATACAACAGCCCTTCATTGTGCTCCTTTCTCAAAGTTGTGGTAAATAGTTCAACACTACATTTAACACCTATACAGGCTTCAAAGCAGAGCTAATAGTGGCAGAAAGAACTAAAACTGATCTACATTAATTGATTGTTTATGATTTGTAATCAATTTTAAATATAGGTATATCATAAATATGAGACAACCAATCTTGGATGCATCATTTTCCATTTCTGGTAAAATATTTATCTGAAAAAAAACAAACAGAAAGTCCTCATTGATCTTCAGTGTAGCAGACTCTGTTATATTGGGCGTTGGTTGAACAGTCTTGAAATTATGCTGCAAGATAAAGATTAAAGAAAGTAAGAATAATAGGGGAATTAAATATCAGAGATAGGAACCTCGGATAAATGTTGGGTCACTGATGAAACTGAGGTCTCCATGCCAGAACAGAATGCTTATGCCGGTATGATTCAAGGCCTCGGACCATGTTCTTGTCTTGTGGGATTCAATTATAATCCCCTACACAAGCCAGACTCATTTAATTTAATTTTGCAAAAGGCCTTCAGTAAGATGCTACATGATATACCGATGAAGGAAACGAGAATATATGGATTCGGGCACCAAATAACAGAGGCCTAACTCTCCTCATATTTCTTTATGACCCAGAGGGAGGCCATTCAGCCCAAGAAGACTTTCAGGACAATCCCACCAATCCCATTCCCTTACTTCTTTACCTGTAACCTATTCTTCCACACATTGTTTATCAACTCCTTCCTGAATCTCTTACCACCCACTGACACTAGGGGCACTCAGGGTAGCTAATTAGCCTACCATCCTGCAGACCATTGTGATGTAATCCACACAGTTACGGGGAGAACATGCAAACTCCACACAGACAGCACCAGCAGTCAGGATTGAACCCAAACCACTGGATTTGTGAGGCAGTTCCACTAACTGCTTCACCATTGTGCCTCAAGGTACAAGGTAGAGAGGAAAGCAAAAGGGTGGCCTTTAGGAATGGCAGAATGATACATAAGGATATCTGCTCATATTCCATACCAGTTATTTGGGCTTTGAATTTTAAATTTGCCACTGACTCCAAACTGGTGATGGTACTAAGCAGCAAGCAAAACTGCAATACATTCATATATTTTCACGATATATACTTATTTGGAAAATATAATTGGAAGATGATTTTCAATGCAGCTAAGTGAAAGGTATTACTTCTGGATAACAAACATACGTAAGCCATGGATTACTTGGAAAATAAAGATCTAAATTGAATGGAGAAGAAATGGAATTTCTGAAAAGTATGCAAGTATTTGCAAATATACAGATCACTGTAAGCTGTGACCTAAGTTCATAAGGCCATGATGAAAGCAGACAATGAAGTAGGGTTGGAGACACAATTTTTAAAAAAATTTTATTTACAGCATGGTAACAGTCCCTTCCATCTCAATGAGTCCTCGCCGCCCATTTTAAACCCCAAATTAACCTATCCGTATGTCTTTGGAATGTGGGAGGAAACCAGAGCACCTGGAGGAAACCCACGCAGACACGGGAGAACGTAAAAACTCGAGAACGTTCAAATCGGGGAATCGAACCCTGATCACTGATGCTGTAATAGTGTCCCACTAACTACTACGTTACTGTGCAGATGCTGGAATCTGGAGCAACAAACAATCTTCTGGAGGAACTCAGCAGGTCGAGAAGCATCAGTGGGGGGAGGGAGGAGGGAATTGCTGATGTTTTGGGTCAAAACCCTGCAACAGGGCTGAAAGTGGAGAGGGGAGACAACCAGTATAAAGAGGAGAAGGGATGTGGTGAGACAGAAGCCCAAGGTGATTCGTGGTCTGTGAAGGGGTGAAATATGACAGACAAATTGTGCCAGGTAGGGGAAGGGAGGGGGTGTGGAGTTGGCAAAGAGTGGCAGGTGAGTGATCGACAGAGGCAGAGAAAGAGAGAGGGAAAATGAGAGGCAGGTGGAGCGAGGTAGGGGAGGGGAGTGTGAATGTTGGAGACAGGTGCTGGAGGGGGATAAGCAGGAACAGAAAGGGCTCCCAGCACTGGACTCTGGTAACTAAAGGAGGTGAGAATGGGAACCATTTGGTGAATGGCAGATGGAAGCGGAACCAGAGAGGTGGGGGGAGTCTGTGGGTGAATTATGTGTGTAGTGGGTGGATGGAATCAGGAGGGGGA
>JARFYF010000012.1:20114481-20127139 GCA_030265395.1 Rhina ancylostomus | reverse complement strand
GGGAAGAGCAGCGCTGACTGTTTGCTCCTCCATGTACCCCTACTCTTGCTAGTGTTAAACAATAAAGAACTTCTTGTATGCTCCTTGGTTCTGCTGTTGTTTGCTTTATTACAGCACGGGTCGACTTTCACAAGATCAGGGTTGGATATCTACCTTAGTGCTGTTTCCTGTACTATTGATTCCATAAATATCCAGAAATCTGTCAATCCCTCTTTTGGATGAACACAGAGACTGAGCCTCCACAGCAGTCTGTATTATGAATTCCAAAGATATACACCGCCTTCTGGATGAAGGATTTTCTCTTTGCCTCAGTCCTAAATGGTCCCTTCTGACCATCATATTCTCAGTCCAACCTCTTATTCTGAGACTGTGAACCCCCGCCAGTTCTAAACTCTCTGTATCCTACTTGTGAAGCTCTGGAAGAATTTTATGTCATGATGAGGTTGCAACTAATTCTTCTAAAATCTAGAGAATACAGGCCTTGTCTGCCCAATCACTGTTTTAGGGCAAACACCCCATTCCTGGAACCAGCCCAGTGAATCTTTGCTGCACTCACGCTATGGCATGCATATCGTTTTTAGGTAGGGACACTAAACCTATAAAACAGTACTTCAGGTACAGTTTCACCAAGGTATTATACAAAGTGAAGAATAAAGTGTGGAGGATTTTTTTTTCTGTGATGGTCATTGATCTTTGGAATTATCCATCCCAGAAAGTTTTAGAATCTGATTCATTGGATATATTTCAGGCTGAGATGGAGGATTATGGGGATTAGGCAAGAAAGGGAAGTTGAGGCTGAAACATGAATAAACATGAGATTGCTGAATGACAAAACGTGCTTCTGCACCTATTTCTTATACTCTTACACTTGCAGTATTTCCCTCCAGAATGTTCATATATTCATACATAAGACCTTTGCCACCCTTAACCTTATTCTGGAATATTGGATTGACAGCTTGATATTTCAGATCATGGATGGCAACACCATGCCACTAGATGAAGCCTCCCTGCCTAGTTATATATTTTGTCCGTTACTTCACCCAGACTACTGTGGTAGTGACTTTTGCTTTTATCATAAAATGTTTTATTGATTCATATGATTCTTCTTATCATCTATTGAACAATTCCCACTTTTCTCAACAACAAATGCCTGCTAAAATTCTTCCTCTCACCCCACCAAGTATCTTGAGTTATTTGTAAGAACTCCCTTTTGCTGCTCTTTTGATCAAGTTCCCAATGACCACAAAAAGGATCTGGGCTGCAACTACTTTGGAATCTCGATCTTCTGTGATCCAACCACTCCATTTGCTATAGCTTATCTCACTGCTGGCTGATCTGGTATGATTTTGAGATCTTAATCTATTGGGTTGCTAGGTGATGTTCCAGAGTTCGCCTCCCATGTATAAATGAGTTCTGTGCCTAAAGGTTACATAGTATTCTTTGTAATTGAAATGCTTTGCTGGCGATCATTTTCCATAAATCAGTTTCCTAAAAGTCCAAATAAATTAAATTGACTTGGTGTAAATATTATCTAATCTATTGGAAAATGCCAAAAATAGCATGAAGCTTTGCAAAAGATATTTCTGATGGAGCATTGCAGCAACAGGCAGATAAGTCAGGGAAAGTGCTTAGCTCACTCACCTAACTACTAACACTACTTATGATGGACTATCTCAAGATCAGGGAGACAAAAAGTAGATCATATGACAGCCTCGCACAACGTCTCCATTCAGTTCTCATGCAGTTCCTCTTGCTTTAGTTCTCTGTCTTGCTCCCTTCTGACCATCATATTCTCAGCTTTTCACATTGTTCCAACAAAACTCGAGCTCAAGGAACCATTTCACCTTTTGGATTCAACATTTTCAGTTAATCAGTATTTACAACATTTTTATTTCAGATTTCCAGCATTCACTGTGTATCCTGTATACTCTCCTCTTCCAGATACTTGTTTCTCATCACCATTTTCACTTCTGTCAGTTAATCTCTTCTGCCTTCCATTGTATAATGGACCTTCCCTTTTGTTCTCTCTTCCACCACCAATAATGAATGCAGAAGTTTATCTTTATATTATAAACAGATTTTGAAGTATTTTTCTGTAACTGAAGGTCTTATTTTGCATACTTAATATCATGGACAAATCTTGGAATGTTTCCGGTAATTCTATATGTTTCAGAAGTTAACCTTATCCATCGTAGAAAATGATACAACTTACACATTGTACCTCCTGTTGGCACAATAATATTTCTGAAATTGTTTGAAAATTTTTGTTTCTCTGAAAAATATGAAGTGATATATTTTCCACACTTGACCTTTGCTTAGGATATCAACTACAAAATATATTGCAGTAGAAAGCTTTTGATTGTTAAACTCAAATGGTTCAATGATCAAATGAATGATATTTGTTTTTATTTTGCTTCACTAAAGACATTTTAAGTGTATTCATTTTAAATGCAGCTGTTAATACTAATGTTCATTAATTTCAAATGAAAATTTGTGGATTTCTGTTGAAAATGGTTTCTCATTTTCATATGCAAAACAAGCTAATTTATAACACAAGTAAATTTTTTTAATCCCACTGGCATTTATGTATATGTTGGGGTGGATTTATTGATGTGTAGCAAAGGAACAATGTTTACCCTTCATCTCATTGACCACTTTCCACAGTTTCTTGAGCTGAGATTTGCCATATTAGAAAAACATGTACATCCCATCCATTGCTAGGAATGATGAACTTCAGGCTCCATGTAAAGTAGTGCGCAAGATTGGAACTAACTCCTATTGTGCACCTAGACATTTCACGCAGGTATCCAAACAGGTTGGGCATTTCTGTGTGTTTACTCATCATCTTCCATTACTGTCTTCAAGAATGAAAATGCCCTTCACATAGCTGACAAACAAACTACTCTTTACTCTTGTCTGCATGCTGAATATTTTGTATTTTCATATTCCTTTTGATGTAAAAGGAAGCTATTTAGCCCATCGAGTCTGTGCTGATTCATAGAAAAATCACGTTCCTCCATGAATTATTTTACCTATAATCTATTCTCTCCACTTTCCTTACAATATGCCCATCTCACTCCATACCCCACTGTACATGCTAATGGCATTTTACAGTGTCCAATTAACCTATCGACCAGCACATCTCTGGGATGTGAATGGAAACTGGAACTACTGGGAGAAACCCACGCAGTCACGCGGATACCTGACTCTGTGGATTCAAATATCAGGAGCTTATGCAGGTGGTATTTCTTGGCTCTAAAGTGAGAATAACACAAGGTCATTGTAGGGGAAATGATGATAGAATATGTTTAAACCATTAAAATTTGATATTGCAGAAGAAATTGTGGGATTAAGGTGAAATGTGATGTGAGGAGGAGGATTAAAAAGAAGCATCTTTATTGACCATTGCTTTGCTGGCCACTGACTGTGTGACAGCTGAGCCTATAATTGCAGGCACCTTCTCATCCTAATGACTCAGCTTGTGGGGTTAGAAGATCCCCCTGCCAGACATCTAGTGTTTGTCATCTTAGAGAGGGAAGAACTGAACAACCACAGCTGAATAACTGAAAATTTGTGTAAGGTATGAGCCATGTGCAAGTGTTGGAGTAGCATTGGTAGAATCTGGGAGGAGTTGATAGCAATGCATGGAGAATAATAAGAAATAGAATTGGTCTAGGATCAGTTTAAATGGGTGCTGGATGATCAGTGCAGACTTGGACCTTTTTCCATGCTGAATGAATCTATGACTTTATGAGTATAAATGTTGCAAGATGGATTCGTTGGTAATTCCCTAAATGACCCAATGTCTGAGCTCATTTTACATTTTCTGACACAGGCACCAAATCACTGTGGCGTTTTTGTATTAAATCTCTCTGGCCACCTCTTCACACAGCCACATCATTTCAGCCTGTGGTGGATTCTGAGGCCCTAAGGCATTCAGGAAGCCTTTCTTATAGCCCATTTCTTAGATCAGAATTTTTGAAGTCAGCATCAGACTAGAAGCCTACTTCTGGGTTTGTGCTGCCAACTTTCTTTTCAGTGCTTCCTAGGTTGCACAATGACTTCCAACAATTTTTGGGTTCAGTGCTCACCAGCTTTATAAAAGTTAAAGACATGACATCATTTAGCACCAAAGGTGGGGAGCACTGAAATTGCCCGGATCGTCTTCCTCCTCAGCTGGTGCTTCCAGAGAGAACTAATGGCTAATAGCATTGCATAGATTAGCACATTCTCGACTTCTGCCCCTGCAAATTATGGAAGTGCTGGAAGTCAGACATCAGTGCTTCTGATCTCAGACTCTGCCACGGGGCTCAGTACTGAGTGGGGTTGCTGACCTGCATGGAAAATGTTAGTGAAGACGTAGTTTGGTTTTTGCTTTATTTTATGTAATGTTAAAATGTAATAATTTTATATCAGTTCAATATGTTTAAAAAGTTAATGTTTAGAATTGAGTAATTTTTAATTACTTACACTTGGTCTCTGATTGTCACTGATATTTAGAAACAGTTGAAAAGGTCTTTAACAGCACAAGCTGTCAGAAAGTCATCAGGTCACTCTGTGGGCTTTTGACAGGTTCTGCCACCTAAGTCATAATCACCACTCATAATATTCTACTTCACCATTGCTCTGAGGCCATCCGCTCAATTGGACCCGCAAGATTGGGAAAGGTTAGTGGGCCACAGGAATCATGTGTATGGAGAGTGTGAGACATAGTCAAGATCGAGGATGATCCAGCCCACTGTGTGCCTCATGGGCAGACACTTTAGCTGGCGCCTCTTAAATGGTCAGGTCTTTGTATGAGACGTTTGTTCGAAAACCATGCATTAGTGACACAGGGACATATTGGCAACTCAATGTTAGCACATTTTTGATGCTGATTGTATTTCTCGGCCTATGGTTCTTTGGAATTAATGGAAGAAATCAATTCGTTCACACCTTTATAAGCAATAAGCAGAGTTGTATAGTGACTAAAATATTATATATAGTATTTCTTTTCTCAATTTTTTCTCTATTTTCAATTTTTCATTGTTTTCTGCTGCTGTTTGTTCAATTTGTATTTCTTGCGATAATATTTGATCATATTTTTTGTGCTGTGGACTTTACCAAATTATCTGCAAATGTCAGAAGTGCAGTGGAGCTGGAACAGCAAACATATAAAATGGGAAAAAAACAAGTGTAACATAAAATCTCTCACACTGCAGACAGGAGATTGATTCCATTTGCTTGTTAAATGAGAATGAATCATAAAATGTCATCCTACAGGTTTCGGTGTAATAAATGATCCATATCAGTCACTTTTCTCATTGCAGTGTAGAACCATTCAAACATCCAGTGAATCAGTTAATATTATTAACCTTTATCATAATGTGGTTGATCTTACAGTGTTGTCTACCTAAAATATTGCCATATGACAGATTTATATTTTAACATACATGTAATTAATGCTTTTTGCAGTAGTTTAATACTTTAATGGAAAATTGATACTGCTTATGGAGAATTCAGTGAATGTTATTTAAGTTTTTGAGGTTGAATTTTGCTCTTATTCTTGCCCTCATTGATGAACTACAGCTTTGTAGTCTGAATTTGGGGGAATTGGTCAGATTAGCATTATTATTTCAGTTTCTAAATGCCATTCAGTTTAGCATAGTGTATCATCAATTTGTTTTGTCCACAGAATATTGTGCACAGCTGATAGAAATGAAAGAAAAATCAATGAGGCTTCATTAGGGCAGCAGGAAGTCAGGACCAGAGGACTGGCTTAATTACAGTTTCAGTAGCATTTGCTTTAATTGGAAAGAATAAAGCGACTGAAGTGGAGTGAATGAAGAAATTAGCATATCTATCACTGCTGTCATTCCTTATCCAGGCTTTAAGGCACTGCTTGCACTGAGAAACCAAAAACCAGTTTTAGAGCCTCAGAAAAAAAAACCTTTGCAATAATCAAATTAAAGCCACTAAACCAGATGTGAAAAAATCTAATATTTTTGTCATCTTCTACTGTATTTTCCAAGCATAGCATTTGATTAATGAAGGTATAATGTTACAGAGCTGTAACTGAAAGAACATTTTTGATACCCTGTTATTGCTACAATATCCCTTTTGGATTATGCTAATTACTGTTTAAACTTTAATTTGTTTTATCTTCTGCTTGCAGATAAGAAAATATATGATAAAATGGAACAGTTCACATTATTTGTTCTTCATTTTCATTACATCATGCATGTCATTACATCATTTTCATTACATCATTTCATTTCCCGTGCTTGTCCAGGAGTGAATATGTAAAAGAAATGTCAAAAATAGTTGCATCTAATTCTGTTGGTTTTAATGTATAACAACCTAACAAGGGCTCCCAGAAACAGTGACATGATTATGTAAGTCTGTCCCTCATTTAGTTTCACATTTCAGATTGGTACATCAGTTTTGTTTTCTATCTCTTCAATTATTGGCTTGGACAGTAATTGGGTGGAAGATCACCTTGGAATACTGGATGCAGTAGGTTTGCTGCCTGATGAAACAAATGATCCAACCACTAGACTGAATACAATAAGAATGTCTATTGAATTACATGTACTAAACAAGCACTTCCTTTAGTTTAAATTTTATGTTCACTCATTGTTATCTTTTACCCACTCTTGCATCTTCAAATCTCTTTCAGGTTTTGCTTGGCATTCTTGGTCTCTAAATCTTCTATTCTATTATTTTACTGCTTCTAATTTTACTTTCGTAACTGCTTCCTTCTTGATTATATTTTCAATAATTATCCTAATGGCCTTTCCCACCAACCACTGCAGATTTCCAGTTCCAACACTTCCAGACTGTTCCACCTGCCCAACCTGCTAGTTCACAGTGTCAACTCCTATTGCCATTTCCTCTTTCAACTTTTAAATGTTTTCTACCATTCTTTAAGCGTTAACTCTGTGATATTTTATTTTCACCACTTCTTCAAAATTGCTGCCTGCTTCTTTGGATTGTTAGTATTGATCTCTACATAGGAATAAGAGCGTGTATACTTTCTTTCCCAATATTCCTATTCCACAGGATCCATTTCACCACATATCCCCAGTCTTCCCCTACCCATACTTTTGCCATGCAAGTGCTTCCACAACCTAAAATCATTACCTACTATTTCCAGCGCCTTCCATCGTTCCCGTGTTCCCAACATTTTGTTTCACATAACCTAGATCCTGAAATCTAAAGCCCGTGATTGTCAGAGCTTTGGATCCCCTGCTGCCACAGTTGTAAAGACTCCACTTTTCCACACCTCAGGTAGACTTCTAGGCTAATCTCTCATTACCCACAAACCATATTAGCAATAGCACCACTAGCATTCCCTCCCATTTGCACTATGTTTCCCATCTACTTGTACATGTCTTCCTCACTACCTACAATTGACATTTAGGCAGAGGTAAAATATGTAATTAATACAAAACTAAAGAAGTGCATAACAATGAAAATTAGTTTATTACAATTTGAATATAAAAGTGGTATCCATAGTTAATTTGAATCAAAACATACCAATGACTTTCCCACAATTCCTTTAATAAACATTTTGTTTTCACCTTTTCATTTTTAGGGATGTGGGCATCGCTGACAATTGCCCCTTTCTAGTTGCCCTTGAGAAGGTGGTCTTGAGTCACCTACTTGAACTGCTGCATTCGTTCTGGTGAAGTCCTCCCCCAATGCTGTTTGTTAGAAGTTCCAGAATTTAGAGCCAGCAATATATTTCCAATTAAAGATATTTTGTGAATTAGAGAGGCAACAACAGGTAGCGGTTTTCATCTGGGCCTGCTCACCTTAACCTTGTTGACTTTACCATCGATACCCATATCAAAAATGATATTTATTATCAAGTATAATGGGAGTATCAGTGGTATTTTCTGGTTGAAAGTGGCTACTATGTCCTCCATGAAAGAAGTGGAGACACAAGAGACTGCACTTGCTGGAATCTGGAGCAGCATTCGAATTGCTGGAGGAATTCAGCAGGTCAAGCAGCATGCTAATGCTGGGTCTTGACCTGAAATGTCAACCGTCCCTTTGCCTTCATGGGTACTGCTTGACCTGCTGAGTTCCTCCAGCAGTTTTTTTTTGGTGCTTCATTTTGGAAGTTGTGGGTTTGAGAGGTACTGTCAGAGTAGCGTAGACAAATTACTACAGTGCATTTTGTAAATCATTCATAACGCAACCATGGCGAACTGTGGCAGAGGGAATGAATGATTGGGGTAATGGATGTGGTGCTAATCAAATGAACTTCACAAGATTACACAGGAACCAACTCATGACACTGATTAATTCAAGTGTGTTGTAAATAAGTGTGGCAAGTCCAGAGATGTGCAAAGAGATGGCTGTGTAAAATTGTGTTAAGTGGTAGGCCAAACACAAGCTGCATGTGTCAGGGTGTTTGGAGAGTACGTGAAGACATGGGAAGTATTCGGTACCTACTTGAAGCACATGGAAATGTTTGCCTGTGCCAGCACTGCTACAGGGTTAATATGTGTTGGTGATAGTGAAAATGAAACCATCTTGGAGTGAGAAAAGGCTATCCTAATGTAGTCAGAACTGACCTGCATATTCCACCATATTGGTTCATTTAACGGAAAGGTGCAACCTGGAGTGATGCCCAATTCACTTAAGTTGTTGCACTATTACAGAGCCATTATAGTCCTCAAAATTCTTTGGAAGTTACAAATTTGGAACCTATAATCAAAATTCATGGGAAATAATCAGTGATTTCATGATTTGAATTCAAGAAATCAGCATATTTGTTTCTTGACTGTGTGCTATGAAATCAATTCAATTGTGGCCTTACCACTGAACATGTTCAAGTTAAGGTCTTAAGTGCACCATAGCTCCCATTTGAAAAGGAACAAAGATTGCTACAGCCTTGAAAATAGCAGCAAAAATGTAAAGTAATTTGGTAACGGAAGCAGATATACATGTTCTTGCTGTGGATACAGTAGTAACAGTGCCTTCTTCATCAGGCTTAGGTTAGGGACTACAAGTGACAGTTTAATTAAGAAAAGCTCAGGGCACTTGACAGGGAAACCCGTTATCTTTGTCAGAAAACATTCAGCTCAGTTTTGTCATTTCTGAAGACTTCAGTGTTTTCACTGTGACAAAGTGGAGCACAATCCGTTAGTCTGCAAAGGAAGACAGTGCCCATCAAGTGTAGACAATAGTGGTCCACAAGAATTCAGATGTAAGGAAAAACATTTATGAAGCAAGCACGGGGAAGTGCTCTACTTGTTTTTGACTTAAGTCAGGACAACAAGGAATGCATTTTAATTGCATTTATGCCACAGGCAATGGCTAAAAAGCAAAACAGTAGCAATTTTGGGATCATTTTTAAAATGAATGAACAAAACATAGAGATGTCATGCATGGTGTTGCAGACTATTCCACCAGATACATAAAAGATTCTGCAAGATCCCATTAACCAGCAGTAATATCCCAGTAGCTAGCAATGATATAATGCTACACTTGGGATTGGGTAAGCTTAAAGACAACAAGTAGATGGAATGGAATTGAATATTCAGTCTTCATATAGTACATCCAAATCTGAACAAGCCCAAACCTTCTTGGAATGATGTTCAAGGCATGAGCACCATGCTCACATGCAGCAGGATACTAGAATGATACATCACAGGTCTCAATTTTTTGTCTTTCCAACTTGGGACAGGGAAGAGGCCATCGGTACTGTACCAGCACCCAGGATGCAAAGGCAGACATGGTAAATGAAGTCAGAGATAAAGCTAAGCTGATGAAAGCTATAAAGGATGCAAAAGTGGAGCAGAACACAGAGAGTCAAACAAAAGAGCAAGACCTCTCTGCTTCTGCCCTTTTGCTGTTTATTGGAAGCCTGAACTATGTAAAGGAGTTTGAAGAGCTGCAGAAGGTATTGAATTACTTTTTCTCTGAAAAGGA
Organism: Rhina ancylostomus; assembly: GCA_030265395.1. Lineage (NCBI taxonomy): Eukaryota > Metazoa > Chordata > Chondrichthyes > Rhinopristiformes > Rhinidae > Rhina > Rhina ancylostomus. The sequence goes on along the minus strand of JARFYF010000012.1, from coordinate 20,117,215 downwards.
CCTACAAGTTGTTAACAGCTAAATGAGGCCTGATAAGTAATTTAGTTTTGTAGATTTTGAAACTTGGCAACAACTAGAAAAGGCATTGCTGCTCAATGGTACAAACTATTGGGGGCATGTAGTCCAACTTCACAAAGCATTCATTAAGAGAAATAATCCAGATAACAGAAGACAAATGATTGTAGAATATTGATTGTCAAGAACCTTCCAAATTAGATGATGCAGAATAGTCTCAAATTTTTAAAGATGCATCACAATTGCTAGTTTTTGTGATACTATAGAAAGAATATTGAAACAAAAAAGAACACTAGAGTCTAGCATCAGACTTCAGCAACAAATTTCCATTCAATGCAAAATGGGAACCAAACATGATCAAACATCTGCATGTTAAACATTTTGGCACATTTGATATAGAAGTGTGTCTAGAATATTCACGAGAAGATATAATTGATGAAAATATCAAGGAAGGTTGACAAACACAAAATATTGAAATATCCAAAGTGACAGGAGATTGAAATTCCCCAGACATGGACAAATGAGACAGCTTGTTCTGTTGCAAGAGGATTTGAACACAAGAGTAGATGCATCTTGTTGTAATTACATTGGCTCCTGGTAAGATCACAGCCATATATTGCATACAGGTCTGGTCTCCTGGCCCAAGGACTGATATACCTTCAACAGAGGGAATGCAGGGAAGGTCTACCAGATTGATTTCTGGTGTGGTGTATAAGGGATTAATCAGATTGTGCCTGTACTCTCTTGGGTTTAAAAGAATGAAAGGGGATCTAATTAATAAATACAAATTTACAGAGCTCAACAGAGCAGATGTGGTTTGATGTTTCCTTTGACTGGTGTGTCTAGAAGCAGGAGTCAGAGTCTCGGAGGGGGGGTGGAATTCTTTACCCATGAAGGCTGAGGAGGCTGAGTCACTGACTATGCATAGGTTTAGTGCAGAAGAGTGGCACTGAAGTAAAAGATCAGTGAGAATTTTATTGAATGGTGGAAAACATAATGGGCCGTTGGCCTATTCCTGCTTCTGCTTGTTATGTTAGTGCCAATAGGCCAATCAAAACTACATCTTAAATGCGATTACAGTCAAAAATCTAAAAGAATGTGTTGAAAAATAGAGTGCCAGATGTGATACAGACAAGCACCAGAAGTGACACAGGAAGATTCTTGAAACTTGCAGGATTGTAGCCTCAAGGACTTTGCATCTAAAGGAGCTGGAAAATCAGTTGAAGTAAGGATGCAAGATGTAGAAATGCATGAATGCACATCTAGCCTCAAAAGATAGTAGCATTGGAAAGAATTCCATCTCAAGTTGCTCATATCCTCCTGCAAGCAACAGGTTACACCATGGAAGAGGTGGATGAAGATGCATTTTGTTGTGTTTTATAGCTGGACATCAGACAGTAGTTTGGAGTTTGATGGCAATCATGAAATTCAGGCTAAATTTGGACAAAGGCAATTATTTCCAAAAATGGGATGAAAGTGAGGGAATTAGGAGTCTGGGCATGATCGAAGAATTGTGGCTAGAGAAGATGTTATTGAAGAAACTGAAGAAGGTACAGGAGAAGTGACAAGAGTGTCCAAGAAAATTTTGGTTAATGCTGAAGGGAAGCCCCATTTGGCAGCCTGAGATTTTGGTCACACTAGCACCATTACAGAGGTCCAAGAGAGTGAGGAGCACATGGTGCAGTCAAATCTGTGATGATATGTTTGTAAATATTCTCTCCTGTCTTTTCAAAAAAAGAATGTCACATATCATGCCACTTAATCACTTTACCCCTCTCTGAGCATTCTGCTCTGTAAAGAGTAATATTAATATTGCTAACAAACTTGCTAACATGGGCTGTGCTTATAATATTTGGTGAATTGACCTCTACCTTTCAGAGGCTGAATACCAGCTCCCTGACACATCCTCATAGTTCTCTCAGGACCATGACCACACTACTGAACATCAGACCATTGTTTCCCAGGCAGTCACTAACTTATTTTCTTCTGGAGATCTTGCCTCCACAGCCATGCACAACCTGCTTATACCTCCTCCATAAGATCCACAAGCAAGACCATTACTTTGACATGATCTTGTCCCACAGAGCTCAGGCGAAGCAGTTAAACTTGTATTCCTTCCAACCTGGTAAACTGCTTTTGGTGTACATGATGTGATCTCCTCCACACTGGGGAAAGCAAATGCAGATTGGGTGACCAATTTGTAGAGCACCTCTGCTTAGTCTGCAGAGGTAACCCCAACCTTCTGACCTTTGCCAAAGCTCAACGTAAACTTAATGAACACCATGTCTTCTTTGACTGAGAATATTATAGCTTTCATGACTTAACAGTGAATTCAAAGGTTTAACATAATTAGCCATTCCAAACTTAAATGTCACATTTCTAGCATCCATTTTTTCTCTCTTATTTTGGATTTCTTTTCATCTCTTTCTACTTACACCTCCTAGAGGCTTTACCATCCTCTTTCAGCAGACATCACCATCACTTGTGTCCACTCGAATTTCCTGTTTGGTCTCCTCATCCATCCCCCTATCTCTGCAGCTTACAACTTGTTCCATTTCTAATTTTTCCCAGTTCTGATAGGTCACCAATCTAAAACATTAGCAACAAACAATCTGCTGGAGGAACTCAGTAGGTTGAACAACATCTGTGGGGAGAAAAGGAATTGTTGACATTTTGGGTTGGAACCCTGCATCAGGACACTGACTAATTCCTTCTTCCC
>JARFYF010000012.1:20103326-20114435 GCA_030265395.1 Rhina ancylostomus | reverse complement strand
ATTGTTGTTCCAGATTCCAGCATCTGCATTCTCTTGTGTCTCCAATCTAAAACATTAGCTCTGTTTCTCTCTCCACTGATATATAGTGATATGCTGATTATTTCCAGCATGTTTTTATTTCAGACTTCCAGCATATTGCAGTGTTTTGCTTTTGGTTGGTGTATTTAGAATCTGCTGTAGTTAGGATGACTTGTTTTTAAAGCTGCTACCCCATTAAGTACAGAGCCTTGTGATCCAAGTTGTAAAAACTGTCTGCCAAGGCTTGTGAATCAGTCTGAAGAGCCTCTTGGAATAAGCAGTCATGCTGTGTTTGTTCACTTCTTCACCCATAAGATTACATGAAGAAGCCAGACATTATGATAGTAATTAGCCAGATGGATTTACCCTGCTATTTGTGGATAGGATAAATGTAGACAGTTTTCTATATTTCACCAACAATTCTGTAGATATGATATCTTTTTAAAAGCTGGTTTATCATAATGGACCCTGAACTGACAAACATTGAAGGATTCACAACAGTTCAAAATTGATCAGATCACATATTAGTTAACATCAATTATTGTTAATACTTAAAGAGACCCAGTAATTGAGGATTATCATAATCTAAGGTGACTGTGTACAGATTGAAAGAAGACATTGCACAATACATTGTATATTTACTTTTAAAATAATGGCAGCCTCTTAGCAGCAAGATGAAACCTATAAGCACATTCCAATTTGCAAATTTTTCTTATCAACATCTACCTGATTTTATCTTAGAGTTTTTACATAAAATTTGCAGTACAGGAGTGCCAGTCCAGCCTAACAGTTATTCTTTATGCTCCACACAAATCTCATTGCATTCTATTCATTGAGCACTAACAGCATATCTTTCTGCAGCAAAAAGCAAACTGCTGGAAAAGCTCTGCGGGTTAAGCAGCATTAGTGGAGGCAAAGGGATGATTAATGTTTCAGGTCTCGACCCAAAACATTGACCATCCTTTGCTTCCACAGATGCTGCTTGACCTACTGAGTTCTTCCAGCAGTTTGTTTTTTGCTCCAGATTCCAGCATCTGCAGTCTCTTGTGTCGGCAAATCTTCCTACTCCATTTGGTCTTGTATTTATCTAGCTTTCCACAAAGTGCACATTTTGCCTCAACCAGTTCATTTGTAGCAAGTCCTGCATTCCTACAACTCTCTGTGGTAAGCTGTAAAAATTATTTTACAGTTCTGTCTGAACAATTGAACCTTGTTTAGCATAATTTCTCTTGCTTGAGTTGTGCAGATATTTCACCTAATTGGTTTGTTTAAAAAAAAACAGCTACCGGCTGGAAAATGAAATCTTGGGATAAAGTTTGACCTTCAGTTTGCCTGTGCTGAACACACAGTACTGTAGTATATGCCCATATGGAGTTAAATTTCCAAAGAGTGCCACAGGTATATGCTACTATATTAGTAAACAATATATACTCATTCAGGTCAAACCTACCCTTTTCATTCCTGTATTGATCAGTTCCACTGGGCAAAGAAAGAAAAAATCAATCATAATGTATGTTATTTTGTATAGCATTCTGTTGTTGCAAAGTGCCATATCTTTCAATTTGTCATAAACAACTTGGCAGTATTATTGCACTTATGAGGCTGTGCTTTGCTACTATTTAATAAAATTACTATGGTTGAGATAGGTATTGTTGGAATATTATTTCATTTACAGATATAATTCAGCCTGTGAAAGTATATCATCCATTCATTTTGACCACTAAGTCTTGAGCATGCAGTTGAAGAAATGAAAAAAATATGTGACAATTACCAATATATTTTAGGTTCATCATAGTTTCACACGTGTATCAACAGATGAAAAGCAGTCTTTCAGATGCATAAACCTGTTGAAAGCCACAGTAGCTTCAGGTGTATGTTGAAGGCCACAGATGTTATGTAATTTGTTACTGAAAAGGTTGGATTATTATTTGTACCATTGCCATCTGTTGTAGTTATACAAAATTGCAGTTAAACCAGTTAGTAAACACTTTGCTCTGTTGTCCGTGGTTTTGATAATCACTGATAATAACATCCAGCATCAATAAGGTCTTTAATCTGATTTTGGGAGTTAATGGAATAAGAGAAGGCTGTCAGTATATGCACTGGGATAATCTCATTAGGAATCTTTGTTAAGAATAAATTAAATCAGCCATAAATTGTGCTCTCAAGTCAGGCAAAAAAACAGCCTTGTTTAGAAGAGGGGCTTAATATTTTTAACCTCTTGCAGAAAATGCACTTAAACAGATTAAAATAAAATAGGAAGCATGTCCATGGATACAAATGGTAATTACTGGAGCCCTACTGATTTCCTGTACACGTCATGCAGTGACTTCACTCCCACCTGTGATCAAGGTCGGTGCACTGTCAAATTATTCTTTACTTAGGGACTAAATTGAGCATTCTATCAAAAACAGCCAAACAGTTTTATTCAGAAAACATCTTCCTTTACAGCAGCCCAGTGGAATAGCATATTGGTCTGTCATACTTCTTCCAGTCTTGGAGGTCTCTTTGATCAGATGCTGAGCCTTCAGTGCCGAACACTTCCCATCACAGTTACATCCTTCTTCATAATATTGTCTCTATCCCTGCTTCAAATGATCTGCTGCTAAAAATCTTCATTATTTCATTGTTTTTATGACCATCATACTCTGAAGTTTTCCTGTTTTTCTTCCTGTTTACCATACTCCACAAATGTAAGTTCCATCAAAGCTCTTCAGTCTGCATCCTGACTTGCACCAAATCACAAGCACACACCACCTCAATGCTTGCCGACCTACATTAGCTGTTGATAAATTAATGCTTCCCTTTTCAATGGTCTTCGGATCCCTCCATGTCTTTTAAATTTCCTATCTGTGTACTCTCCTCCAGTCTTAAAACCAGTTGAAACTTGTCCATCCAATTCTGGCCTTGGTTCCTTTTCCTCATCATTTGAGTTGGGCATTGTAGGGTAGGGGGGGCTCTGCCTTGGACCACTAGGACCAGCTAAATTGTAAAGTCCAAAATTTTCTCTCCAGAAACTCTGATGCCTAGTTCTCCAACAACATTGTTGAGATGGTGTATAAGCAGAATAACACTACGAGCACAAGGGCTTTTAAGTAATGGGCCCATTGTCATTATATTGTCTAAAACTGAAGACGTCCCTGACCTAAATGGCAATGACAGTTAACTTTTATAACTGTCAGAGAACGTTGGTTTTCCAAGAACCAGATGATGCCTAGGGCCAAGGTAAGAGGACAGCAGCTGAAGGAAGATGGGGGACTTGGTGTTGGGTACTGATTGGAGGTTTAGAAGAACCTCATTTGCAAGCTAGGATGGGGTTTCTTGGCCACAGGAATTCAGAGAGGAATTGATGTGAGTCTTCAGGGCCTGTGGAGCAGAAATTGTGGCCCATAAGGATGAGTCATTGTGATCAGTAGCGAGGAGTTTGATTGGAGTCTCGGGGTGTGATCGGAAATCTGGGTGGAAGGGATGGGAGTGAGCTGAAAGGGAGTTGGTATGGAGTGACTGGAAGTTGGGAGTCAGGGGAAGATGGTGATTAGTAATCAGGGATGGTCAACATGCGAGGTCAGGCCTTGGTACCTATCATATTCAGCATAGCCTTAAAAAATTGTGGTTATTCTAAGAGAGATCACTGACCATTGATTAACAACCAAAGGGAATATTGTGTGCAAAATGGCAATATCAAGGTACTGCAATCATGTGATCAATGCAAGAATGAAACGTGGCCAGAAGTACTCAGTAAAATTCCCAGCCTAGAGTTAAAGAGACAAAATCATTGCAACTGTCATTTTCAAACTTACTGTCCAAATGAGGTCCCGTTATACTGAAAAACGCAGCAATCTAATATCTAGGCCTTTGCCTCTTCACTTTTAAAATGCTACTTAAAACATTCATCTTATTGTTGAGGAAGTTTTCGTGAAAGGATAAACTGAAGAGTAGTGTGAGAGAAGTCAGAGATAAAGAAGGAGTGAATCAGGAAGGACAGAGATCAGCAGAGATGTTAGGCCATCAGTATCCAAGAGGACATCAGAGTAAAACAGAGAAGAAAGTTAAAGCTAATACCTAAGTGTGTGAACCATTTGCAATAGTAGCACAATAACAATTTATAGCACAATTGGAAATAAATCAGGCAGGAAACATGCTTGGGAGCAGGATCAGGTACTTCTACTATATGCATAGTGTCATAAACTTGTGTGGTGTGAATGGAGGCACCTTGGAATTAATAATCTCATACCACTGTATACAGCTGTATTCAGTGCAGCATTTTGTCTAGTTTCACAGATTCTATCCCATTGGATGTTCTAGGCACATTTGAAATTGGGATTTTCCCCTCCAAGCTTTCCAAGCTGTAACTTTTGAGCTGTATGTATAATCAGACATGTACAAAGAAAGGGAAGTGTTGTTCATCTCACAATAGAAACATATTCACAGTTTAGGCAATATTCTTGCATAGAGTGCTGCAAACAATTCAATGCACATATTGGCTTAATCAGAATGCTAACGTGCTCTTAGAAAGGAATCAACGATATTGTAATCATCTTCTGATCATGCAACATACAAAGTTTGAAATTCATTCGAGGCAGAAGCCTAAATGTCCAATTTTTTTCCATCACATAGTCCATTCTTGAGGTGTTTATCACCCTTTGAATCCCAACAAAGAAATCAGTATCAAAGTGAAACCTGAGAAATGTGAACGTCATTATACATCAAATATCTTGTGGTATATTGGCCAAATATCGCCTTATTCCTGCAATATGATCAAAACCTAGCAAGATTTCATGTGCTGTTTATTTAAAACAACAGGTACAACTGGATCTCTTCAGGGAATATATCGTGAGAGCCATTGACAACTATTAGAAAGAAAGGAACGTTCAATGTTGATAGAATCTTCAACAACTGACTTCCACTTGACTGCCCATGCAGTTAAATATCTATCCAGTTCTCATTCCACATTTCTCAAATTATCCCCCTTCAATGACAGTCTGCCCTCGATGATAAACACTACCCTCTGCTTAAAGGAGCTAATCCAAATTGTGTATTTCAATTATTAAATGCAAGCAGTACAAATGTAATATTGTCCTAGTTTTGAACCATGGTTGTATTTCTTTCACTTCTGACAAGGACATAATTCAGTTCACACCAATGGAGAATGTTTATTTCAATCATACCTTACCAAACCTAATTCTACTTTATTCACTGAAACTTCAAGTTGTAACCATGAGGCAACTGGTATCAAAGCAACTTGTCATTTTGCAGGTGACTGTCCAAACTAAACAATCTAATCATGCTACAGCTAGTCCTAAAAGGTAAAATTACAGTAATGTCAAATGATATTTTGTAACCTTCCACTAATCCTTGTTGTTACTTTAACTCCTATCTGTAGCAAACATTTGAGTTGTTAAATGGTTTCGAAATTGCTATCAATATTAGTATCGATACTCAGACCATTTGTTTGAAGTAATATGATTGATGCTCCTATTTAATCAGTATGTTTTATTTATTTAGTACAAGATTAGAGATTATAGGTATTGAATATAGTCAATCCCTGTGTTATGAAGGGGTTGTATTCCTCGACAAATGTCTGTATTGTGATGTTCTGTAATGTGAACCCCCTTTTCCCATTGAACCCCATGTTATAAGCAGAGATGCATTCCTACGGGATGTTTTTCTCTCATATTAAGCCATTTTATCAGCAATGACAGTGTTAGATTCGAGGGGGCAGGTGGTGGTAGGGGGTGGATTGAGGCCAACATTAGATCTCAGAGAAAGGGATGGGATTTGAGGATCGGGGTATAATGGAAGAAAGGTGGTGTAGAAGAAGTTTAAGGGGGTAATGGGTTAAAGTGAGGTGATTTAGTGGAAGTGGAGTTAAAACCAAGGGATTACGTTAAGGAGCTGGTGTAAGAGCTGGCATAGCTACTGCAGCTCCACACAATGCAGTGCATCAGAGAAAATGCCTCACAGATGAAGAGCGCAGCAGCTCTGCACTCCAAGACATCTGGGTGAATTTTATTCTATATCTCAAATTTTTAGGTAATGATTTGTGAGGGAGAATTTCGAGGGCGAATAGTTGTCACGCAGGGGTCGCCTGTGTCAGGTGCAAATTCCATAATCACTTTTGATGCTAATGCTAATACTGCATCAGAAATAAAAATGGTATTGCGTGAGAAAGTGAATTACACTATTGTAAGAGCAATGATATATACATGCAAATATTAATTTGCCCAAAGCCTTACACAGAAAGGAGCATGGAGCAATTTGTCATTTACCATTCATTCCTCACTCGCACAGTACATTCATCTATAGTGCTTCTAGAATAGATATCAAAAGATAATGATGTGTTCATGAGATTCAGCTGTAGACTTACTGTGGCTTGGTAAACAATTTATATTTGCATAGTGTTTTTAATGTAGCAAAATATCATAAAAGTATTTCACAAAAGTACTGAGCATCAGACAAGTAGTTTGACAATTCAAGATTTGGCTGGGCCACAAAAGGAGATATTAGGGGTTAAGACCTATTTTTGTTTGCAAATATATGATGCTGGCAAATATATGCCAAACACATATTTAATACCCATCCCTAAATGCCCTCAAGAAATTAGTGGTGAGCTCCCTTCTTGAACCACTAGAGTCCATCTGGTATAGGTGCCCTCACCAGGAGGAAAGAGAGCTATAAAGGTGTAGAGATTTAGGTTGTGAATTCCACAACATAATGCTTAATATTGGGGATGTTCAAGAGGCCAGAATTAAAGGAGTAGCAAGTACAGACTGAACTAGGCTTGGGAGGAGTTTAGACCTTTTTTTATTTCAAAAATAAACTTTATTCATAAAAAAATATATACAAAGGAAGAAAACAGTGCAAAAAACAAAAGCTTAACATTCATGGTTCTTACATTCAGTGGAGTAAAACGTTAGGAGGCAGAAGAGTTCCAAATAACACCAAGTTCAGAGTGTAGATCGATGGAAGCCAGCCCAAGTGCATCAGAAGACTAAACTTTTGAGTTAAGTACCAGAAATTAGGGTTTCAACAGCATGTGATTTAAGCAGAATGTAGGCAGTCAGTGTTAGATAGGTGTCAACTTCTGTGATGTGGTAGATACATAGTTCAAGGCTAATCTCAGCCCATATGCAAAAGTAAGTTTATGAAAAGCCTGTTTAGCTTCAACCAGCTTTGAGAGTAAGAAAAGGAATTATGTTTATGCAGCTGACTTTGTGAGAGACATGAATGGTTGTGATTTTGACCTTCCTGACATTTAGTTGGGAGAAAATTTGTGCACATCCAGTACCAAGTATCAGTCAAATAGTCTAACAATTCATTGGTAGGGAAGATATTGAGCAGGGTGATCCTGAGCCACAAGGTTTTATCAGTGTCATTGTGGATAGATGCAGTATGAATTCTGATGCTGTAGACTGGTGGACTATAGATGAGAAATAGGAGGAGACTAAGGCTATGGATCCTTGAGGGTGAAACTTGCTCTGCTGCATAAGTCACACAATACACTTTCTATGTGTAATGTTAAATTCAAAGTAGAAAATACAAAAACAAACCTCCACAGTAATATAGGAGCTACAAAGAAGGTCACCTAATACAGGTTTTATTGAGTAGAGTTTTGATGAGCTTCATCAGATGGCAATCAGATCAGGAAGTAGATTGCCCTCAGTGCTGCAGGCTATGGAGAGATAAATCATCCATGTTTCCCACTCCTTCTCACTGTCATACATGTGAATAACTATCCAACACCTTTGTCTGGGTTCTGATGTGGAGATAACCATTTAGGTGAGATTCTAGTAAGTTGAGAGCATCTGTATAATCACATCTCAACATGAGTTGGTGCCTTCAGGAAAAATGAGACCAAAGAGTACGATGGGGCACAAGGGTTAGAGAAAGCAAAGTGAATCAAACTTGAGAGATAAAAAAATATGGGGAAAACTGTGGTATGCATAAGCTCTGGCTATGCCATGATTTTGTGAAAGTTTTAGATTTGTTATCCTGTACTCATAGCTGATGGATTCTAAATAGTATGATTTTTTATAAACTTTTATTAATGCCACTAATTCTGATTCTTGCAATATTTTGAGTTATTTAATGTGTGAGTGACATTTGATTATGTTGTAGCGACTTAAGAATATAAGTGTTTAAATGTGCAGGCAGGTGCCCACCTTAAGCCCTCTCCCTCCATTTGTCTTACAATTTCCAATGTTTGGCTATTTGATCTGTGAGTTATTCTGATCTCAGTGAGCCCTTTTCATCCTTTAAGCCATTTATATGGTCAACTAAAAGAACTTGCAGATCCAGACTGCTTGCAGCTAAATTTTTGAGATATTGTGAAGCAGTGGAAACACTTGGAGGTTATGTGAGCAGAGGATGAAAGATCTAAAATAGATCCTGTTTTCACTCTACTTCTTTATGCTTGGATGCCACCATTTTATAAAATGTTGGCATGATAAAAAGTGTGAATTGTTAGTGTCAGGAGGGCAGGAAATTGGCATTAGCTTGTTCAGTTCCCACACAGTCAAGCAGTCCAGTCCAAAGCATAAAATCAGGCCAGAGCCTGGGTTTACAAGTGCACCATGCAGTATGGGGCGGAGCTGTCATCAAACTGACACCTGTGGTCACAGGAGCCATAAAAAGTTTAACATTTTGGGCTCAAGGCTATTGACTGCAGTAAAGTCTACACAATGTGACTTTTGTTAATATTGCAATTAGTGGTAATTATAGAACAGGAGGGTGTAATTGAGAGGAGATTTCTACTGAGCCGAAGTTGGACCCTTTTCAGAATTGTAAAACTACTAAAAGAGGGGTCATGTGTTTGCACCAGTTTCATGTCATAAATTTGTCAGTTACTGGCACCTTTGTTACATTGCTACCTCATCTCTGGCGCTGACTGACAACCTGTCGCACCAAAAAATCATTAGGCTGCTTTTGGATGTTCTACTGACAGGTCCTATTGTTGTTAAGTCTCCAAGTAGGAAGCCAGTCCAGAAAGAAGAAAAGGTTTTCTCTGAGGCTCTTAGAATGCCTGCTGTCAAAGCAAATGTGGTGAAGCTTTTGACCCAGCTTTAATCAGTACATCAAGAAAATGAAAGGAACTCCCTATAATATTGGCAAACCCATTATTTTACACACTGAGGTGTAAGATCAGAATTCTGCATCAATGGAAGAGAACTGGCATCGTAGCACATTCATAGACAGCGGGAAATGCATTTGATTTCAGAAGTTATGGTTATTCCACTGAACCCAGAGGAGAGGTGATTTTACCCCTTAGTCTTATTTTACTAGCATAAGTTAAGTCAGTAATATTTTATATGCACAGAGGGTGAATCGATTACAATATATCTGTGCAAGCCAATATTGCTGTTCTTTTCACAAAGGGTACTACCCTTATAAACTACAACATTCTTAAGTTTTATATGATTAATCTTTTACTTGGCTGTCACTTAGGCATCATAACAGGCAATATCACTTGTTTATATTAATACAGATTTCATTTTCTCAAACAAGCAAATTGGCAAAAAGTTGACTTTGTGTCTTACTGTTTTTGTGCATATTTCAGTCATCAAGAGCACAAATGGAAAGAACCATCATCATGAGTAATAGATACAGAGTTGAAGAATTGTAGATGGCTTATCACCCTTTAAAGTCTGGCATTGTGAATCAATAGTTCCTAAAATAAAAGGAATGTGCTGATAATAATTTTACATATTACTTTCTTAATAATAATATGTACATAAAATTAGTTGTCTCTTATCACTGGTCTTTCACCAATATTTGGTTATTGATCAGTAAGTTTGCATCAGGTGTTTAGGGAGATTGTTTGCGCTAATATGCTGCCTATACTGGAGGTGACAATTCACCATTTAAAAAATATGATAGCCTATGCTAAAATTCAGGAAAATTCACAAAATAGAAACTTTTCAATAACAAAGTATTAGGTGATTTTGTTGCATAGCACACAGAATATCAGTCCCTCATGCCTAGATTCAGATGTTGTCCACATTGTTGAGGTATTTTTGCTCTGTTTTAGTTTACCCTTTTGATGCCTTTAAGTTTAGATAATATCTCTGTTAACATTCTCAACTGAAGCCTTGCAACAGTGTTCGGGTACTTTCAAGTAAAATGTTGCAACTCCAAAATGGATCTTGAAAATTTGCAATTGTATAATTGTACATTTGCTCTTTGCTAATTACAATTTATTCAATGCAACAAATTACTGCATTTTAGAGGACATTTGGAATACTTTGCATATGCCCTTAAATTTGCTTCCAAGAGCAACTTTTAATGCATACAACCACACTAGAGTTAGCTTTAATGCTTTTATTACTAGTTAATCGCTCATTATGTAGCAATGAACATGAAATGTGCAGATTTCTTCAGGACTTATTCTATCATACATTGCATTAATTCCTTCCATTTAAAACTAACATTGATACAGCAGAGTCTTTCAGTAAATTCCTCACAATATATGATTCCTCAACAAATCAAGTAATGTTAAATACTATAAAAAGAGAAACATCAATAGCAAAACTAGTCAGGTGATTGAAGAATATAGAACATAGGTGCCTAGGGATTGGACCCATTTTACGCTTTTTAGTAGAATTCATACATAAGCATGTTGCACTTATTTTGAAGTGACTGTGCCCATTTGCTACTGAAGTCCTACCTATCATGAAATTGGTCCTGTTGTGATGACCATAATGTGATGTCATTTCCCTGCATGTGGAATTAGAATTGATTTATTATTGTCATGTACTGAGATACAGTGAAAAACTTCTGTTTTGTGTGTCATCCAGACAGATCATTCCATATATAATTACATCAAGGTAGTAAAAAGAAAATATAACACACCATATAGTGCTGCAGTTACAGAGAAAGTGCACTGCCGGCAGACAAATAAAGTGCAAGTGCCACGACAAAGTAGTTTGGGAGATCAAGAGTTCATCTTTTAGCATATGAGAGGTCTTTCAAGAGTCCGATAACAGAAGTCCTTGAGTCTGTTTGTGGTCTCAGGCTTTTGTATCTTCCACCCGATGGGAGAGGGGAGAAGAGAGAATGACCAGGGTGGGAGGGGTCCTTGATTATGTTGGCTGC
>JARFYF010000012.1:20044324-20061492 GCA_030265395.1 Rhina ancylostomus | reverse complement strand
GACAGTGGCCAGAATTGAACCCGGGTCGCTGGCACTTTAAAGCGTTACGCTAACCACTACACTACTGTACCTGATAAGCCTTTTTAAACCTCCTCTCACGTGGTCTTCTTGACTGCTTGTGTGGCTCTGATGCTCATGGTCCATCTTCACACCCGCTATCAAGAGAACTGTTCGGTGCAGATAAATCCCCATTGAAAGTCTTCTTGGAGTAAAGGAAAGTCATTGACAATGCAAGGAAGGCCCAGTGTTGAGTGTGGGCAGTGAGGATGCAGTGTGCTGGAGAACTGCCTAGTAAAGAACACAGTGTGAGTGTTGGCCTGTTGCACTGTTTCAGGGGACACAAGGTAGGTAAAATCTGGTTGTTCCATCACTAATCTGTCACTCTTCAGACCAGTGAGTTTGAAAGTCACTCTGGAGTTGACTATTTCCCAATGGTGAATTATTTGGGGAAGCTTTAAGCCAGAAAGATGCTTCTCATGCAAAAGAAAACCAAGGATCAAATTCCCCACTGGGCATGAAGAGGCTAAGAGGTGGGGAATATCGTCTGCACCAGCTTCAGCCTAGTTTCAATTGCACAGCGCTTTCTTTTCAACAATGTAAGAAGGAATTTCTAGGCCATAATTTAGCAATATATTTTCATCTTTTGTTTTTTTTCATCCCATTTGTTGCCATCTACTGTTCTAACAGTTCTTACATAAGAACATAAGAAAATCGGAGTAGGAGTAGGCCACTCGGTCCCTCAAATCTACCCCACCATTCAATACAATCATGGCTGATCAGCCCCAGGCCTCACCTACTCCTCTGTACCAGTTGCCCACAGCCCTCAATTCCCTGACCTTTTAAAAGTTTTCTTGCTTCCTCTTTAAACATTCCCAATGATCCAGCTTCCACAATGGAATAGGAAAATCTGGAGATTCACTACCCTCTTTTAAGTTGTTCCCATCACCTCTGTTTTAAATGACTGCCCTCTTATCTTCTATCTATGTTCCCTTATTTGAGATTCCTCCACAAGAAGAAACATCTTGACATCCCTCTTAGGAACTTCTATGTTTCAATAAGGTCACCCCACATTCTTCAAAACTTCTTGTGAGTATCTGATACTGATGCTTTTAGGAATCCCCACCTTTCAATCAGTTGTCTGATAAACATAACACCTAATACTTTGGGCACTCCCCCTTTATTCATCATTGGGGGAAGGAGAGACAGAGGCTCCCTGGATGAAAGGCGGTGGTGGGAGACAGTCATTCTAAGCTTTCAGTAATGCTGTCTTCTGAGGCTTCAGGGGACTGATATTGGTCCTGCATTCTCTGAGGTCCATGGCAGTGCTATTTTCTGGTGCACGTTAGTTCTCAAGGAAATTGTAGCATAAGGTTGCACACCAAAATTTTTGTTTCAACTTGTCCTATCATGCCCTGCCAGAAAATTCCAGGTCATGGTCATAGAGATACAGCACAGAAACAGGCCCTTCCTCCCACCAAATCTGCCAAAATCTCCCTCTATCTTTCTTTTTTTTCTTTTTACAGTGTAAGTAGAACTTCTAACTGACATCTAAAAATAAACAGGCCCAAAGGCTGGAATATTATTTTTCTGCAGCAAAATACTAGAAGCTATGCCACATCTCACAGTCTGCTGCTCACGTTTGCATTAAAGAGGTCACCCAAGCATCTAACCCAAGGGGAGAAGACTTCATTTGTTTTCTTCAGCCCACCTGGGACAGAGTGGACATAAGGGTTTCCCACTATTGCACCCTTCCCCAAACTACTGGCGTACGAAGACTTTGTAGCGCTTTTACACAAAAGACATGGTCTCTACAGATACTTACTTCCACTAGTCTGTCCAGGACCTTCTGAGTCCTTGGAAACCTCTCGCTCCCTTCTCCCATGATTACAGTGCCCAATCTTGAAGCCACAGCTCTTTCCAGCAGCAGGATGATTGCTGCTTATAACGTGCTTATATCCCTTCAAAGGGCTGACTCTCATGACAGCTGTATCATCTTACAAATAGATCAGAGGTTTGGTAGTAGGAGACAGAGTGGAATTCAAGGTCTGTTCTCTGGCTGGTGGTATTATAAAAAAATGGGATCCTCCTCCCTCCACTGGGTCTCCAGACCTAGTAATAATTTAGGCAAGCAAAACCCTGTACCAGGTGTCCATACTATCAGAGGCAGAATAATCTAGAAACAGGAGCAAGAAGTTACAGAAGGACACAGTGAATGATCAAAGCTGTTGAAGTAGACTTCAATATGATAAATGATGACAATCAAATCTAAGTCATAAATTACATTGTTGGCTTGACTTCATTGACTTCTATCATACCTGAGCCCAAATTTCTCAGTGTATGCATGAATCCAGGAAATTCACTCACATGGCTTATTTGAATATTGGCAGGTTCACGTTGATGAGTTTTTTAGAGAAGGGATCTCAACATCCCAAAAAATTATGGAGCAATGTAGTTAACACATCTGTGACTTTTTTTTATCATTATTTCACTCCTGAAAAGAGATTTAATTGGTTTATTATTGTCACATGTACTGCTATACAGTGAAAAGCTTTGTTTTGAAGATGATGCAGATCATTTCAAGACACAAATACATCAAGGTAGTACAAAGGGAAAAGCAGTAACAGAATGCAGAATATAGTGTAACAGTTACAGTACAGAGAAAATACATTGCAGGTAGACGATAAGGTGCAAGGGCCACAATGAGGTAGATTGTAAGGTTAAGAGTGTACCGTACAAGAGGTCCATTCAAGTGTCAAAGAGTAGTACAGCATGGAAGCAGGCCCTTTGGCCCTACTGGTCCATGCTGACCAAGATGTCCATCCAAGCTAATCCCATTTGCCAGCATTTGGCTCATAACTTTCTAACTCTTTTCTATCCATGTACCTGTCCAACTGCCTTTTAAAAGTTGTTATTGTACCTGCCTCAACCACTTCCCCTGGCTCATTTCATATGCATAATACGCTTTGTGTAAAAAAAAAAGTTGCCCCTCAAGTTGCTATTAAACCTTTCCCCTCTCACCTTAAATATGCCCTCTAGTTCTTGATTCCCCAACCCTGGGAAAAAGTCTATGCCCCTCATGATTTTATACACCTGTTAGTCTCCTACACTCCAATGAATAAGGCCCTGGCATCTTCAACCCCGCTTCATATCTCACTCCCTCAAGTCCTGGAAACATGCTCATAAATCTCCTCTGCACTCTTCCCAGTTTAATAAAATCTTTCCTATAGCAGGGTGACCAAAAGTGAACATAATACTCCAAGAGCAGCTTCACCAGCATCTTGTACAACCACTTCATGACTTCCCAACTTTTATACTCAATGCTTTCACTGATGAAGGCCGTCGTGCCAAAAGCTTCCTTCACCACCCTGTCTACCTGTGACTCCACTTTCAGGAAACCATGTGCTTGAAGTTCAAGATACATTTGTTCTACATCACTCCCCAGGGCCCTACCCTTCACTGTGAAGAGTCTTACACAGTGGGATAGAAGCTGTCCTTGAGCCTGGTGGTGCATGTTTTAGTATATCCATGCCATTGTTACATCAGAGGTTTCCAGGAAATTCTAGGCTAAGTTACTATTCAGAAGAAGTGAAACTCATGGAACTTTTCATTCAAACCCAACTCATGAACTCTGTATCCAGTGCTAAGGAGGTACTTCCCATCTGGCAGAACCTCCCCGCACAATCAGCTCCTTAAACTCATTAAATTCAACAAACAAATATCATATACCAAATGAATTATCAGTGTGCCTTATTACTGCATCTTCTTTTATTGCATAAAAGGAGTAAGGATTTCCTTGTGCAGAAATGATGCATCTAACTTGCACCTACGTTAAAATATACCTACAATAAAAACGGAAAATGTTTGCAAATTAAGGATTAAGGGTGGCTATCACTTACAAACTCAGATGAGTAAAAGATGGAAGAACATACTTATATTATCATCATATATGGATGTAGAGTTTACGATTAAAGCATAAGAATTTATCAGAACAGAACAAAAATAATGATTTTCAGAGATATATTCAAGACACCAGTCAATTGACTTGAATTGCATGAAAGTACAACCCATCAACTTCAAGAATATTATATAAACCATTTCCTTTTCAATTGTCTCATCCACATTCTTAACATCTATTCTTCCAAGTGCGGTAAGATTCTATGGTTTATGGTGTTTCTTTCCTCCGCATGTTTTGTTGAGTAGATTGGAAGTTAATATTCACAATCAAACTCCTTGGCATATTGTTGGATGCATTATAAATCATGAGGAGGTTGGAAATAGACTTCAGGAAGAAGCAGAGGACTGGTGAAATGGGCAGAGGTGTGGCAAATGAAATTTAATAAAGAGCAGTGTCAAGTGATTTATGTTGATAGGAATAATAAGGAATGTTAAAATAAAACTAAAGGGTATTATTGTGAAAGGTACAAAGAGACTTAAGGATGTGCTACCCACGTTGATGAAATTAGCAGGACGAGTTCAGAGGGCTGTTAAAAAGTATTCAGGATCTTTGGCTTCATTAATAGAGCCATAGGGTACAGAAGCAAGGAAATGTGGGGACAGCTGGATTGTCAGCACTTCTATTGTTATTATTTTTCAGGGTGTAGGTGTCACTGGCAAGGTTAGAATTTATTGCCCATCCATAGTGACACTGAGAAACTGGTGTTGAGCAGCCTTCTTGAATCACTGCAGTTCTTTTGTGAAAGTGTTTCCGCAGCGTTTTTGGATGGAGAGTTCCAGGATTCAGACCCAATGACAATGAAGCAAAGGCAATACATTCCCAAGTCAAGATATTCTGTAATTTGGAAAGGAACCTGCAGCTGGTGGTGCTCCCATGCACCTGAAGCCTTAACCTTCTTTGTAATAAGGATTATAGGTTTGGGAGGGTCTGTAGGAGTAGCCAAGGGGAGTAACTGCTGTGCATTTTGTAAATGCCACACACTGCAACCATGATGTGCTGGTGGTGGAGGCAATGTATGCTTAGGTTGAGTTACCAATTAAAGGAGTTGGTTTGATCAGGATGGTGTCAACTTTCTTGATTGTTCTTGGTATTCAGCCTGCAATTGCTGTTGTAGTCATGGTATTTGTGTGCCTGGCCCAATTTAGTTTCTGGTGAATGTTCATCCTCAGAACGTTGGTGGTCACTCAGTAATGGTAATACCATTGAATGCCAAGGGTAAGTCATTAGACTTTCTCTTGTGGGAAATGGTCATTGCCTGCCACTAATTCTTAAAGGTACCACTTATTCTTAAAACCACATTATAGGAGGGAGATCAGCGCCTTGGAAAGGGTGTGAAAAAGCATTCTGGAATGGGAACAGTGTTAGGGGACTTCAGTATAAAATCAAAACACTCCATCTGCTGGAAATCTGAAATAAAACTAGAAAGTGCTGCAAATATACAGGAAGTCAGGCAACATCTGTGGAAAGAGAAAGAATTATAACATTTCATATCAGTGACATTTCATCAGGTGTCTCCTCTCAATGACCCACATATTTGGCTCTTGAGCATTTTCTCCTTCTCTCTCCTCTCAGCATTCCCTTGATCCTGTATAAGCGCATTCTCTCTCTCATGTCTTCATTCTCTCTCTCGGCACTCTTTTGCTCCTCAGTCTGCATGCTGTTCTTACTGCAGCATGAATCTCATTACTAAGAAGGTAACTAAGAAAGCAGGGAGGTAGATGTTGTCTGTATGGACTTCAGTAAGGCATTTGGCAAGATCCCGCATGGTAGGCCGGTCCCGAAGGTAAGACACATTGGATCCAAGATGAGCTGGCTAATAATGCCAGTGTGAAGAGGCAGAGGGTAGTGGTGGAAGGATGATTTTCAATTTAGAAGCCCATGACCAGTGGTGCACCACAGGGATCAAATCTGGGATCATTGTTGTTTGATATATAAACGCAACTTGGATATGAATGTAGGAAGTATGATTAGTAAATCTGCAGATGACACGAAAATTGGTGTTGTTATGGATAGCGAAGAAGGTTGTCTAAGGCTACAGCAGGATATAGATCAGGTGGAAAATTGGGCAGAGCATTGGCAGGTGGAATTCAATCCCGACAAGTTCAGGCTGATGTGTTTTGGGAAGTCAAATAGGGGAAGGCCATATGCAGTGAAAGGTGGAGCGGTAAGGAATGTTGATGAACAGAGAAATTGGATAGAGCTGGGTTTGTTTTCCCTGGAGCAAAGGAGGCTGAGGGGTGACCTTATAGAGATTTATAAAATAAGGAGGGGCATAGATAAGACGGGTGATCATAGTCTTTTTCCCAGGGTAGATAGTCTAAAATTAGAGGGTATTGGTTTAAGGTGAGAGGCGAAAGATTTAAAGGGGACCTGAGAGGGAAGTTTTTCATGCAGTGGGTGGTGGCTATATGGTACGAGCTGCCAGAGGAAGTATTGGAGGCAGGTAATATTACAGCATTTAAAAGTCATTTGTACAGTACATGGATAGGAAGGGTTTAGAGGGATATGGGCCAAATGCAGGCAAGTGAGACGAGCTCAGGAAGACACCATGGTCGGCATGGACTTGTTAGGCCGAAGGGCCTGTTTCCATGCTGTATAACTCTATGACATATATCTCATGACCAACATTGTTGGTGATACAGCTAAAGAGACCTCAAACAAGGAAGTGTACGTTGATTTTTGTGGATGAAGAGTAGGACTACCATAGTGTCAATCAGGCACACACTGGGTTCCTCAGTATTAAGCTACACCTGGATGCTCATCTGTGGCAGGTAGCTCATCAGTTCTATTTAATTGCACCTTGGCATTTAAGCACTTCTGGCTTCTCTTAGTCCACACCACTGCTCAGCAACCAAACAGTTAAAATCAACCCCCTTTAGCATTAGAATGACAATTACCATATTTCTTTATGACTGCCTTTCCCTTCTAAACGTTTCCACTGAACTAAATTGTCCCACCATCCACCATCAAGTCCATTCTTTGTAATCTATTCTAGGACAGTGGCACATTTGACAATCTATTATGGATTTATATTCATTTGTTTCTAAGGAACCTTATCAGATTGTCTGAGCATGAAGCCCCAGTCATTAGCCTTTAGCAAATATTCATTTTTAATCTACAGAAGCTTCTTTTATTAATTTTCTGACTGGTCTAAAATATATTTCATACTGTAAGCTTCTTGTTTCCAAAGTAAAATGACTTTCTTTGAATTCAGCAGGTAAAACCTGCTGTTACAAAATTTATTAAATCATTACACATTTATATTATTTTACATTGATTCCCAATTCAGTTTTAAATTTCTGTAATGCATCTAGCATTTTAGCTACAGTTTTAGCTTGGTCACATTCACAGTCTGCACAAGACATTTATCTAATTTGTGTCTTATATTTTGCATAGATCTATGTCATAATTATCGATTTACCTGAAAAGAGGAAACACTTGGGCAAGACATTGTGCCATGCCTCCAAGGACGTGTAAAACGGGCAGTGCACAGCAGACAAACCCTTGTAAGGGACCTGATATCTTGCTGGAATATTTCATTGTACACAAGGCCCAAAGGGTTCTGTGGAATAAAATTGAACTTGCGGGATTTGTGCACACAAAAGCCATTGCTTCCATTGCAGAGGAACTCAGGTGGTGTCAGATTATGGATGGTAAGTCATGAGAGGCAGGGATGAAAGGGAGGGAGGCTGGGTGCTGGAGGTGTGGGGGAATGTGGGAGATGAGATGGGGACTGGGGAAGAAAATCAGCACCCGGTGGTTAGACCAGGGCCTGGGGGGAAAGAGAAGTCACAATCAGCTGGTTTATAATAGCCTCTGGGGGGAGAGGATGAAGACATGGTCAGATCGGAAGCCAGTACTGGGGACCATCAGTGAGGTGGGGAAGTGGAATGAATGTTGAAAATGTTAACCTGTGTCCACCTACTAAACAGCCAATCAGAGGGTACCACTGATAGTTTCACATTTATCAGGCAGTTATTAAACTGTTTAATCATCGGTGTGTCTGAAAGGTGTGTGTAACTTCAGCTGTGCACTGAGGAAATCACAAGTCACAGGCAGTTGGTGTTGGTATATTTAGATATCTGATTGAAATCTCACCATCCTTCTTGTCAGTTAAAAATGACAAGAAAGATAACCTTTCCAGGACTAGAGATTAACTTAGAGGTTGTCAGGACATGAGTTAGTGAGGAAGTAATGCTGGCTCAGAACTCAACGTGATATAATGGGAAAAAGAAGAACCTTAAATCAAGGATATCCACTAAGGCAGAGGATAGAGAGGATATTCTTGAGGGATTATCTAACAAGACCATTTGGGTAGAACTTAGAAATAAGAAAGGGATGATCGCCTTGGTCGGGCAATATTATAGACCCCCCCCCAATAGTGAGAACTTGAGGAGCAGGTGTGTCGAGAAATTGCACACAGTTGTGAAAATAGTAGAGTAGTGCTGGTGGGAGATTTCAATTTTCCCAGTATCGACTGGGCCACCCAGTGTGCAAAGGGTCTGGATGGGGCAGAATTTGTGTGGTGCATCCAAGACAGTTTCCTCAGAGGAACCTACTCGAGAAGGAGCAATAGTGGACCTCCTTTTGGGGAATGGGGTGGGCCAAATAACTGAAGTGGCATTTGGGGAGCACTTTGAGTCCAGTGCCCATAATTCAATTAGTTTTAAGATAGTTATGGAAAAAAATAGAACTAGTCCACAGGTTCAAGTCCTGACTGGAGCAGGGCCAACTTTGGAGGCATTAGGCAGGATCTAGCTGGGGTTGACTGGGTGACTCTATTTAAAGGCAAAGGAACAGTTGGGAAGTGGGAGGCTTTTAAAAGGGTCATATCTAGAGTCCAGGTGCAGCATGTTCCTGTAAGGGTAAAGAGTAGACATACAAAGTTCGGGAAACCCTGGCTGATGAGAGATATCAAGGCTCTGGTCAGGTAAAAGAAGGAAGCGTACATTGTGTTTAGGCAGCTAGACACAAGTGAATCCTTCAACGAATATAAAAAGACTAGGCTTAAGACGGAAATCGGGAGGCTAAAAAGAGGGTATGAGATGGATTTGGCAGGCAGGGTTAAAGATAATCCCAAGAGGTTCTTCAGTTATATTAACAGTAAAAGGGTGACTAGGGAGAGACTAAGTCCTCTTAAAGACCATCAGGGCCAACTATGTGTAGAACCACAGGACATGGCTCAGATTTTTAATATCTATCTATCTTCAGTGTTTGCTAAGGAAAATATCATGGATGCCAGAGAAATGAGGGAAATAAGTAGTGAGGTCTTGGATCTTAAGCTTATTACAAGAAAGGAGGTATTTGTAGCCTTGAAGTGCATTAAGGTGGGCAGATGCCCAGGACCTGACCAAGTGCACCCCCGGACTCTATGGGAGGCCAGGGAAGAAATTGTGGAGGCCCTTTATTGTTTGCTTTATTGTTAGCCACTGGCGAAGTTCCAGAAGTCTGAAGGGTGGCTAATGTTGTTCCATTGTTCAAAAATGGTAGCAAGGATAGGCCAAGGAACTGTAGGCCAATGAGCCTAACTTCAGTTGTAGGGAAGTTACTGGAAGGAATTCTGAGGGACAAGATCTACCATCACATGGATAGCCAAGGCCTGATCAGTGATAATCAGGGTCGTTTTGTGCGTGGGAACTCATGTCTGACAAATCTTTTGGAGATTTTCGAAGAGATAACTAAGGGGAGAGATGAAGGTAGGGCAGTGGATATTGTCTATTTGGACTTTAGTAAGGCCTTTGACAAGATCCTGCATGGCAGGCTGATCTGGAAGGTTAGGTCGCATGGGATTCAGGGGGAGCTAGAGAGGTGGATTCAGAATTGGCTCGAGGATAGGAAACAGAGGGTGATGGTTGAAGGTAAGATCTCTGACGAGAAGCCCATGACTAGTGGGGTGCCCTAGGAGTCAGTGTCCACACCTCTGTTATTCTTTATGTAAGAAAATGATTTGGATATGAATGCACTTGGCACAATCAGCAAGGTTGCTGATGATATTAAATTAGGGGTCATTGCTAGTGAATCAGGTTACAATGAATTGCAAAGAGATCTTGATCAGTTAGGGAAATGGGCTGAGGATGGATTTCAACTCAGATTAGTGTGAGGTGATACATTTTAGGTATTCAAACCAGGGAGAACTTATACAGTGAATGGCAGGGCACTGAAGAGTGTTGTGGAACAGAGGGATCTGGGAGTACAAGTGCACAATTCACTGAAAGTGGCAGTGCAAGTAGACAGACTAGTGAAGATGGTGTTTAGTGTGCTGGCCTTCATCAGTCAGAGCACTGAGTTTAGGAGTAGGGACATTATGTTGCAGTTATGTAAGTCGTTGTTGAGACCACACTTAGAGTACTGTGGACAGTTTTGGTCACCCCATTATAGGAAAGACATTGTCAAGCTGGAGAGGGTGCAGAAGATATTTACGAGGATGCTACCAGCACTAGAGGGCCTGAGTTATAGGGAGAGGTTGGCCACTCTGGATCTTTATTCCTTGGGGCGTAGGAGGCTGAAGAGTGACCTCATAGAAGTTGACAAAATCATGAGGGGTATGGATAAGGTGGACGGTCATAGTCTTTTCCCCAGGGTTGTGGAGTCCAAAATGAGAGGGCACCAATACAAGATAAGAGGCAAAGATTTAAAAGAGACCTGAGAGGTAATTTCTTTACACAGAGGGTAGAGAGTACCTGGAATGAGCTGCCAGAGGAAGTGGTCGAGGTGGGTACAGTTGTAACATTTAAGATGCATTTGGATAAGTACATGGAGGGGAGGGGCTTGGAAAGTTATGGGCCAAACATGGGCAACTGGGACTAGCATGGAGGATGCTGTTGTCGGCATGGACCATTTGGGCCAAAGGGCCTGTTTCTATGCTGTTTTACTCTATGATTCTAATAGTTGGTGCACAAGCTGCAGCAGCAAACATAATCCAATCAGATAATGCAATGTAATCAATAAAAGTATTGTAAGCATTAAAAGTCATGTGGTACTGACAGCTGCAATGATACAAAGGGGATATTTTTTAAAGTGGTCTCATAATATTTGCATCTTGTCTGCTATGACAGGATTTCATTGTGATCTCAGTGGGATTAGAAATGTGCAAATCTGTTATTAATTTGACTGTGATTAATTGACAGCCCCATATAAATTTGAAGTAATGAAGGGTATAAACAAAAGCCTTGTTGTTGTATTTCTATACTTTGCCTTATGACACTCTGAAGACTTGTTGCATGAGCTTGCTGGTTTTGGGGAGCACTATATCTTGAAAAGAAGGGATTCACTGGAGAGGCCATTGGCATCTCTCTTTTGCCTTCCAGGAGCCAACCTTTTGTTTGTTTGCTGGCATTAAACAATTCAGTCAAATTAGACTGCTCCACAAGGAACAAATCATGAAATTCTGAGGAAACATTTTGCCTGAAACATCTGTATTTACAGGTTTCCTTTTTTAGTTTTGTATGAATGATGCCTACTCCTTAATCAATAAAAAATGATTTAATAGATAGTTTTCTGCTGACTCCACATTAAGTTGAAACCAACCATGCAAAGGTGGAGTGTATTGGCTGCAAAACTGCCCTTGTTCCTGTTATTTTTGTGAACCGTACTGAATTCAGTAACCTGGAGTTGCAGTAGATTTCACTCATTTAAACATCACTCTACTCAATTGCTCTACGGTGGCAGATTGTCAACGGATTTCCTATCATTGGGCTGGTTACCTCATTTTTCACCAGCAATGCAGTTGCTCTAATGGATCACAGTTTCAAACCTTTGCAGGTGGTGCAACTCAGCTACAACTTCTTTCCTCAGACATCACTCCTCAGTAAATTGCAAGGAGCTTTTCTTGTATTTGAAAAATCTTGCAGTGTAGTAAAAACCTTCTCCACAGGTTTTTTCTTTCGCCGGCCTCAGCATTGATCCTGCATGACTATAACATTATCACTGAAACCCATGAGGGCACACTGAGTAGACTTCTCACATTCCTGATCCAGCTGAGTGGTGGAACAGGCTCCAAATCACCTTCTGCCGAGCCTATGGCAGCCTCAGCACTTCCAATTCCTGATCAATAACTTTTCCCTCAATGCCAGCACAACAGAAGAGCTAATTATTGATTTCAGGAAGCGGGATGGAGCACACCGCCCTGTGTGTATCAGTGGTGCTGAGGTGGAGACGGTTGAGAGCTTCAAGTTCCTTGGGTGTAAATATCACCAATAGCTTGTCCTGATTCAGCCACGTAGATGCATGGCCAAGAAAGCTCACCAGTACCTCTACTTCCTCAGAAGGCTAAAGAAGTTTGGTATGTCTCTGTTGACCCTCACCACTTTTTATATATGCACCACAGCAAGTACTGCTCTGCCCAAGACCACAAGAAATTGCAGAGAGTTGTGGACACAGCTCAGTCCATCACAAAAACCAGCCTCCCCTCCAAGAACTGTGTCTACACTTCCCACTGCCTCGAGAAAGCAGCTAGCATAATCAAGGACCCCTCCCACCTTGGTCATTCTCCTCCTCCCTTCCATCGGGTAGAAGACACAAAAGCCTGAAAACACACATGATCGGGCTCAAAGGCAGCTCCTATCCATCTGTTGTAAGACTCTTCAATGTACCTCTTGTATGATGAAGATGATCTCTCACTCTACCTCGTCATGGCCCTTGCACCTTATTTGTCTGTCTGCACTGCACTTTCTCTGTAACTGTAACACTATATTCTGCATTCTTTTATTGCTTTTCCCTTTGTACTACCTCGATGTACTCATGTTGTGGAATCATCTGTATGGATGGCTTGCAAAATAAAGTTTTTCTTTGTACTGTATCCCGGTACATGTGACAATAATAAACCAATTATTAATTATACCCAGGACCTGTTATGTTCTTACCACTGTGCATCATGGATTTTTCTCAATGGACACAATCCCATACAATTTGGGTGCCAATGTAACACATTGGTGTTAATCTGGGTAAATTTTATGGCCGATTATATCTTGGTAATTAGCAACATGCAGCTGCTCAGCTAGAAAAACAGCTGATGTAGATCTCTGCTCGGGACGAACTGTCAATAGCAACTTTTTTGTTCCAGGATAGTTTAGATAGAAAATGTGCAACAAAATTTTACTCTTAGATTGAGGCTTAATTAGCCACTGGTATTAAGTTCTTTCCATCAAGGGATATCATCAATAAGTACAAAGGCTTTTTTTATTGAAAGGGTGCTCACAACATACTGTAAACCTGAAACTTTGCGAATCTGAATAAATTTCATTTTCAGACTAGTGAAGACCTATAATAGTAAATAAAATCATGAATGCAAACTCAACTGAACAAATAATATAAAACAAAAAATTATTTATTATTCAGTAAATAGGCAAAGTTAAAATTCCTTGATAAAATTACTTAGGATAAACCATACATGGAAGATCTTAGAAGATACTGAATGTTTCAGAGTGCATTTAAAGTGACTCATTTGCTTTGCAATGCCCAGGGACCACAATTCATTCAGACAGCTTAAAGAGTGTTGTGTGAATGATTGAAATGATGGACCTGGCTCTTATTATATGGGTGGTTAGTTAAAGATACATTTCTTGGTTGCATTACACGATCTATTCAGGCAGAGCGTGGAAAGGTCAAGATTGCAAATAATATACAATAGAGTTATAAATCAGAGAATTAATACATAAAAAGAATTGTCTGCTTTTATAAAATGATTGAAGGGCCATTTGTCTTTTCCCCCTGAAATTTAAATCTTGCTAACATCATAAAGTATTTGATCCCAGACCATACTGTAAACAATGGGGCTTAGAAATCAGATTGCAAAGCGCCGTTTATTTCATTGTGATTGAAAATGTATTTAAAATGGGTGAAATGTGATCATTGCCATTTCCAGAAGTTCAATCCTATCACGTCCCAGTGTAAGACACACAGGAAAGCACTGATGGGGAAATTGGACTATGAGTTTCAGGAGGCAATCATTGTTGAACACTTTGAGGGCAACTACATCTTCATAGCCCAGTCTGGTTTATGGGACCCCACTCCCATACTTCTTATTCTTTGTCCTCACTCCCTCACAGTTGTGAACTCAACCCACAATCTCACACCCATCCCTTAACACCAATTGGATCATGGTCTAACCCCCTCCCCTAAGCTGTATGCCACCCAGAATTCCTGATTGGACAGGCCCTGACCTCTCCCGTTAGCAGCCTCTGCCCCCCAAGAACCACTGATTAGACCAGGCCCTGACATCTCCCCTCAGTTACTTCCCATCTAGAAATCCTAGTTGGACCAGGCTTGAACTCCAATTCCTCAGCTATCTCCCATCAAGAATCCCTGGTTGGACCAGGCCCTGAATCCACCACCCCAATGATATCAGAAGTCGATGCACAGGCAAAGAAGCTATGCCAACAGTGGTATTCTGATAAGGAGGATTTCACCCAGCAAGGAAGTTTCAGGTTCACAAAATGTTGTGAAAGCCATTTTGTGGTACTAGCCAATATGACACTCACAAACCTGGTGCATCAGTGGAATTTGCACCTGTACCGAGCTACAGGAGGACTCAATAGGAGATAGCTGAGGGAGGAGTTCCTGTGACTACTGGAGACCATGAGGCAGTGCAAGACTTCACCAGGTACTAAGCCTCTGGTGGCATATCCTGAGCCTTGTCACTGGTGTCAATGGCATTTGAACTGCTTTTAGGAGTAAACATACAAGTCTTTCACCATATGTTTAGAGGGTTGTTTAAAGCAAATAATATTTTGGATCATATTGAAAATGGGAATGCACCAACAATTGCCATGAGGAGTTATACCCTTGCTCTTTGTCTGCCTGCATTTTCTCTGTATCACTAAATTCCTCATTCTGTTTTTTTTTTCCTTTTGTGCTACCTCAATATACTTATGTATGGACTGACCTCTCTGGATGGCATGCAAACAGAAGCTTTTAACTATATCTCAGTACATGTTACAATAATAAACCAATTACCAGTAACTAGACACCTATTTAAAGAAGTTGTCTTTGAAACCAATAACGCACACGTCATTTAAAGAAGTTGTCTTTGAAACCAATAACACATCAATCTGAGAACATTGCAACTTTGGTTATTTTTTAATCTGGTACTGTGGGATAGATTTGTGAGTGGTTTAAATGACAACCAGATTTGGTCCAAATTGTTAAGTATACAAAATCTTGTCAGGCTTGCGAATGAGCAACGTTGATAGAAATGACATTGAAAAATGCTGTGGAATTGAATCTGTTGGTAAGCACAAAAATGACCACAGATTATGGTCAGAAGGCAGAGGCAAAAGCTTTGTTCCTGAAACAAGGTCCACATCACGTGAATGTGAGTGGGTGAGTTCTTACCACAGATGCAAAGACAGCCATTGACTACACATCTGTTGTTTTAAGGCAGCAAAAATGTGCCAGAGAAAGGGAACATATGGTGACAACTAACCAGAGCAGTGTGAGCACTGTGATCCTTTCACAGAGGGGAAATATGTCCAACTGGAAAATAGTGAGAGAGGGTTTGAATAACATTGAAGTCAATTCAGGTAGAGTAGAACTAGGCTTGTATGTCATCTACACCATTTGTGGAAATGGGAGGAAACAGTAAGATTTCAAGATCAAGACATAGATGGACAATTAGTCAGTGGAGATTGTGCTGATACAAATAAAGATACCGTCAGCAGGTATTCAGCCATCTACCTCTGAGAAAATACAAACTTAACCGAGGACATACTCCAGCAAGATCCTGAAGGTATGAAGCCAATTAAAATGCATGGTAAGCAAAAGTTGGAGAGAGTGAATAACCCTCAACTGGAGAATGGTGGAAGGTGTTGGAATTGCCAGTTGTTGTAAGATCACAGAGCAATTGACATTATGAGGCACAAATTGGCAAAGGAAGCAAAAGGACAGTTGAATGGATGCTTTCAGTGTCCACACAGAAACCGCAAAATCAAGACTGGAAACATGATTACACATATGATATTTTAAACTCAATCCCAATTCCAAACAAAATGCAATTGTGTCTGCTTAATCCAGGCCACAAGAGCACTCTAGTGATGGGAGTGAGAACATGGTTTGTACTCCACCATTAGTGGCTAATGACTGCAGAAATCATTGGGCCAGCACAAACACAAGACGATATTCTTCTGCCACAAGTACATTCTCAGATCTTGCAATTATAAGGAACAAATTTTTCTTCCTCAGAAAGAAATATGGGTGGGGTGGTGGGGGGGGGTGGTTGCTGACATGACCATTTTAGAGAGTCCATATCAACTCTTGCCTGGGAGTTTAACTTTCTCATCTTTATTGGCACTCATTTTAAACAGATTGAAATTTGGCTTGGGGGATCCTAAACAATCGCACACACAATCAAGGGCAGCATGGTAGCTAGCGGTTAGCGCGACACTATTACAACGCCAGCAATCGGGGTTCGATTCCCTTTGCTGTCTGTAAGGAGTTTGGTCATTCTCCTGTGTCTGCGTGGGTTTCCTCCAGGTGCTCTGGTTTCCTCCCACATTCCAAAGACGTACGGGTAAGTTAACATGGGTTTAAATTGGGTGGCATGGACTCATTGGGCTGAAAGGGCCTGTTACCACACTGTAAATAATTTTTTTTTAAATTAAAAGGTAATGGGATAGATTTCTGCAAATCATGGTTTACCTGGTGTCAGATAACAGATTTCAAATCAGGTCCGATCTGCTTGAAAATTATATGAGGAGGAATAACATCAAATTTATATTAAGTTCCAAGGCAGACATGATAGGGTAGCGATTAGCATAACGCTATTACGGCGGCAACAACCCGGATTCAATTCTGGCCACTCTCTGTAAGGAGTTTGTATGTTCTTCCTGTGTCTGCGTGGGTTTCCTCCAGGTGTTCCGGTTTCCTCCCACATTCCAAAGACATGTGGGTTAGGAAATTGTGGGCATGCTATGTTGGCACCAGAAGTGTGGTTACACTTGCAGGCTGCCCCCCAGAACACTACGCAAAAGATGTATTTCGCTGTGTGTTTTGACATACGTGTAACTATTAAAGATATCTTATGCTCTAACGGTGCAGCTGAAGTACTTATTCTCAAGGAAGCTTTCAAGAAAGAACCTTCCAAGAATGTTGGAGTCTAGCCATAAGTTATCGTACAAATAATTTTCTATTCAAGTATTGTATAACTGCATATTCCACCACAGGATATATCTCAGAAGAGTGGGTAATTGTTCACAGACTCTAAGAGTGCTTGAGTTTA